>PVJO010002019.1:0-104586 GCA_004026905.1 Hystrix cristata
GAATCACATATGAAGAGAAAGGCAAGGGGGAGAGGATGAATGAGGCTTAGAAAAAAATAAGAGGGTGTTTCAGTAACTGGGAAGAGAACTGAAAAATCACACCTTTCAGTCTCCACATTTTTTCTTTTGTTCACTCTATAAGGAGAAACCATTCGGAAGGAAGAAAGATTATGACTCTCTATAAACGAACTGTTTGACAGAGACAGAAATGCTGATAATGAGTGGGTTGTGTCTGTAGCTCTTGGCTGTTCACATCAGCAAGGGATGAAGGAAAACAGAAACTCTTGATATGTTTGTCTAGAGAGGTAGCATGGCCGGGCTGCAAGGGTTCAACTGAAGTTCAGTGCAGATGCTGCCAGGAGTTTACACTGCAGGAAAATCAAATTGTTTCCGGATTCATCTCTTCCGCTCAGCTTCTCTTCCAGGATCTCTGGGGTCAGGCAGTGCTATGGCACAAGGTGACAATGTCTGTGGGAAAGCAGGCTTTGAGCAGAATGCCCCTCTCCCGGTTGCAGTCCAGCTCCTGGATAAATCCGTACCAATAGATGACTAAGCCTGGCCCAAATCTGCAAAAACATCAGAAAAGAACACACACATGTAACATCAACATACTTCCAGAAAAGTGTCACCTTTGAGACATGGAGAAGATGATTCAAAGACTGGATCGTACAAAGTTGTTGATTTGACTGCTATTATTATGACTGAAAGCAGGCAAACAAAGAGCTCATTCCATGCAAGTGTTGCCACCTGTGATGCATCTGTTCCTTTTCTTTCCAGGAACCTGAAGAATTTCAGGTACAGTGAATACACCCTTAGTGCCTTTCAGTAAGGTGTTAGAAGCTGGGGCTGACCTGACTACTGAGTTGATGAAAGATAAAAACCAACGTAGAAACAATGATGAGCCCAGGAATACCTGGCTTGGGATTTTAGTCTCCTAATGGTTAGAGGTATGATTCTAAAAATTAAACTTGTCTACTTTCGACAAAAGACAAAGAAAGAATGTCTTAATTTTTTTTTTTTTTTTTAAGTGGAACAGCTTAAGGTTCTCTCTGGCTATAACATTCTATACTCACATATCGAGGATCAGAAGAACCTCCTGTCATCCATTTTTTCCGGTCTTAAAAATTATCCATATGACACACTAGAATCTCTTAAAGGGACCTTCATCTAGTGCTTCAGTCTGCATTACAACCCAGCATGAAATCTGGTCATCGGTTCTCGCAGAAACAAGGAACAAAGTCAGGTAGGCTAGTGACAATGTACAGACGGACGCAGGCTTAAAACCTCAGTATTTCTAATTTGTGCACCTGAATTACCTCCAATTTTGTTAGCAGTGCCTGATCCCCGCCAGGCGGACTCAGGAAGTGGCCCTACAGACTACTTCGCCCATCAGGAAGTAGAGACCTTTAGGCTGTGTTCATAAAGATGTAATCACTATCAATCACCGCACACAGAGAGATGCTTGGCACATCAGTTCCACGTTTTTCCTACCGAGAGCACTTAATTAAAGGGCAGCACTACTTTTGGTGTAGTGTTGCAGGAATTTTACAGTGAAATCATAAATTATGAATGTTTGGTTAGTAAAAGGATGTCTAAAAACAGAACTGCTTTCTGTATTCTAACATTACAGCAGCCTGAACCATGGTAGGCCAAAAGCTTTTTCCTTCCGTGATTTATTACATGCTGTAGTGTACTTGCCAAAGCTAACAGTACAGGATGGCCCGGGAGATACTGTATGCACAGGAAAGAGTTCAGTTGGATGTCATGGACTGGTTTATTTGGGGATTCACATCAGTACAGTAGCCAAGTTGTACTCAAGATTAATTTCAAGATTTTTGAGTCCCCACTGTGCAGGGACAGAGCTATGAAATGGCAGGTTCATCTCTTGAACCTGTTCTGGGGAACGCAGCGACTGGGTCGGGCAAGAAGCCTCGGCGCACCAGCCCCGTGAACGTCACTGAGTTCAGAGCTGCCTGCAGGAATTCTCTCCTTCTTCAGTATCTCCAGGAAGAGCTGCTCTCGAGCCAGAGGACTCAGGCTACTTACGCACAGAGTGTGAGCCCCAGTGCTCGAAATGCACACAAGTTCACACCTGGACAAGAACTTGCTTCCACTTAACAGAAGGTTTCTTGGTAAGTTTCAATCATAAACAATTGCCCACACCTGGAACACATATTATTCGGTACTTTCTTTTTGTAAAGAACTGTCTGATTTGTACCAAATGATCTCTGAGTTGTCGATACAAGCCTGGCAAGTGCCATACTTGAGAGGCCCCAAACCTTGCCATCAGCGAGGCACGCCTCCGCAGAATGAACGGCAAGCTCAACACTTTCCTCCACTGTGTTATACAGCCGTGCCTCATACCAGTGTTCCTCAGGACGGCACCAATATTTTTACAAAGGGCAGGAAAAAAATGTGATCTAACGAGTCAAACAGAAGAACAAAAGAATATATGGAGGCCATAAAAAACAAGCCCAGTATTTTAAAGATTTAATAAAACAAAAACACATATCACCAGCACTGAGAGAGCGAGAGCAGCCTGCACTCTTCCTGAACAGCTAAATCATAAACCAAAGGACATGAAGCATGACAGCTCTTTACAAAATGGCATTTTCTAGGCAGAAAAGTCAGGCTGGGGGACACCTCAATGCTCAAGAAAATGGACTTATTTCACGTGTGAGGCAACAGATGAAATCTGGCAACTCAAAAAGATTTTGCAAGACTGTGAATCTGAACATTTTATGTAGTGGTTCGCAATCGGCATTCCCTAAAGGCAGTAACACATCTATGAACATTTTCAGTAAGACTCACAATACAGCTCTACCATCTATCTTTGTCTTTATGTTTTCTATGAAAGTTTGGTTCAGTAACATTAGCTCTGTTACGTAGCTCAAAACCTGACAAACAATATTGTCTGATTAATTAAAAATGAAGAAACACAACTTCCCTTTGTAAGCAGAGACCGATAGGCTTTCAAATCAAATGTTCTTCAGGTGACAAAAATAACAGAGGATGACAAGTTTGGAAATTTAATGGCAGAACAGAATTTGGCCTTGTTTCTGACATCTACTTTAGTGCATTTCCGAACTTTCTCCAGAGCTTAGGATCTAGAGAGATTATCAGATGCTGGAAAGGTAATAGTTCAGCAATTTACTTGTGTACAATGAGGCTAACCGTACTTAGCAAATTAATACAGCCACTGCTTTAGTTATCTGAACTAACAACCAGTAACTTTTTGGTTGATAATTTGAAAGACCACACAATCCAAAACTATACAAATTCATTCTGGAGAGGTATGAACTGCTGTCTTAGTGTAGTTGGCGGGGCCTCAGTCTCATAATCTGCAGGACCTGAGTTCAGACCTCATTCCGAAGAGCTGTGAGATGGAGAAAAGAGGACTCCTAACAAATTCAGTAGGTTGAGTACAGGCCTGTGGGTTGGGCAGTTTCCCATGTGGATGCCTATTTTCATTTACTGTGGCAACTTTGGACAAGAATGAGATCACTGAGAAGGCAAATAGAGCCTTTGTGACCAATTAAAAACCAAAGAGACTCTGTTAACATAGTTTAAAGGAAAACAGAGTCCCTGAGTCTGAGAGAACGTGCAAAGCAGATGGCTGCTCTGGCTATGGGGACTGTAGCCTTCTCTGCCAGCCAGGGATGCTCAGTAATGGGACGTGCAATGAAAATCTAAACTGATTCTGTGCACAATACTTAAGGCTGACTTTTAAGGTTGCTGTACTCATGGTCAAATAGTAAGATCAAAGACTCCCCAGTAAAATTTAAAGCCTCTTGAGGAGTAGAGACTAGAATAAGAGTGATCTTTGAACAAGTAATTTTTCAAACAAATAAAATACCATCAAATTAGCAAAAACAACAGCTACCTCTTAAAAGAATGGGAGGTGAAAGTCAATAGGTATGGCAGACCTTGAAAGCACGAAAGATGAAGTCCCTATAAACAAGCAGCGTACAAATTTTTTTCTGGTTTCCTTCCATTCTAGGGTATTTAGAGAAATTAAACTGGAGACTGTAGAACTACAGGAGGGCACCTTTTGTGGGTTTTGTGCCCATCTCCTAGGGACCACCCTGTTGGACCATTTCCTTCTACTGGGACCTGGTAAGGACAAAGACATGTTTTAACTATCTATATTCATGTCCTCCAAGCCTAGCATGATAGTGCCTAGTATGTGGCAGATATTCTCAGAGACGAGATGGAGAACGTGGGGTCTGTAATAGTAGGATCGGGCAGCCAGGTATTGGTTACTGAGTCAGTGGTGATCTTGACATGAGAGGGTTGGCAGGATTCGGTCACTATCGTGACAAGACATTTTTCTTAATGACTGAGATGAACACACTAGTGGCATACTTATAGGTCACAGTGGTAACAGCAATAATAGTGAAAATGATACTTACAGGTTGGAAACCTTTAATCTGTAGATCTGAAATCAAAATCCTTTAAAATATGAAACTTTTTGAGCACTGCTATGATGCTTCAGTAGAAAATCTCACACCCGTCCTCGTGAGATTGGATACAGTCAGAACAAAGTTGCACTGAAAATATGGTATACAATGACCTCCAGGCTATGTGTATAAGAGGTCTATGAGACATACATGAAGTTTGTGTTTAAATTTGAGTCTTACTCCAAGGCTATCTCAATATGTAAATATGTCAAATGCTTAAAAACAAACCCCAAATCTGAAATGCTTCTGGTTTTAGACGTATTTCTAAGCACATTACCTATGCCAACCCTTATGCCAATTCCATGAGAAAGGTTCAATTACTGTCCCTGTTCAACAAATGAAGATAGTAAAGCACAAAGTAATTTAGTGGGTTGCCTGAAGTCTCATAGCTAAAAAGTGAAAAACTAGTCTTGAAGCTTCGGCAGTCTGTGATTGTACTAATGACGTGAGACAATACCAGACTTTAACTAGAAAAAGGAAGTGCCGTTTGCACTGGTTAGAACATACCTAGAGTATTGTGAAGGATTCTGGTACCATATTTGAAGGGCAGTGTCTCTTGTCTCTAACTTACCCAGAGGAGAATCCCAATATACTGAGCAATAGTTGGAATAACAGTATGTTTGATCCAGAAGTGAACACTTAGGTGATAATTTGCTCATTATTCTCCAATTTTGAGAGTGTTCTTGGGAGGACGGCATTTGATTCACATTGTATCTCCTAAGCACAGGCTTAAGGCAGTATTTGGAAGTAGTTAAGAATTACATTTTAGTCAACACAATTTTTTTTTTCCGTAAGTGAAACTTTGGAAAATGTGGAGCAAGCTGCTATGCGTAATAGTGATGTCTCTGTGACTAAATCTATTCAGTCCAGGCTGGGCTTTCATTAATTAAAAAACAACTGAGCTGAGATATTAAAAAAATCGGAGTTTCTCACAAAACTGCATTTTTAAAGGAAACTAACTGATCTGGCTACCAGCAGCTGTAGCTGAGTAACAGCTGCCCCTTTCAGACATAACATGCGTTCTCAGCTTTGCTGCAGTCTCCACCACCCTCTACAACTCCTCCAGGCTAAGGCTCAGTGCCAGGTACCCTTTATCATCATGCTTGCGCTGGGAATTTTCCTACTGTAGAGACCTATTTCGCCATACCCAGATCTCTATCAAATGTGGGAAAGTGCAGGATAGTCTCGGAGGACTTCGTATTTCTTATGTCCTGCCTGCTTCACTCGTTAATGTTGTAGACCTGGGCTTCATGGCCATCTGAGCTCTTGAACCCTGGCCTGAGATCTAATCCGGAGGTTCTCCATGCTGTGCCCAGAAAGCCCTGAGAGATGACGAAGAGACTGTTTTCCATGCCAAGCACTATCTGCAGAGGGGGAAAATACATATATATCTTGCCTCATTTTTAAAATGTTGATGATAAAATAGGATTCACAGTAGCTTTCAGTCATTATGTATTTTCTAAGGAGATGGAATCTAAAAGCACAGCTGTGATCATATGGGGGGAAACAAAAATTGTTTTTGTTTGTTTGAAGATCTTCCAATCTGGCAGGGTTGGGGGGTGTCAGTCTAATTGGTTCGCCTTCTTTCTATAGATGGATGTGTTATGCACAGGTGAACAGCAAACACAAAGGAGGTTCGATGATATGGGTAACACTCAGACATATTGAAGATGTGTGAAAATACTTAGCAAAGTTGTAACTAACCTGTCCCTGCACATATGGTTCATCTTTGCAGCAAAAAATGAGCCGGAAGGAAAGACATTTAGCAACTATACCAGGTCGCATTTAGAACTCACTCTACCAGCAACAGTTGTGCACTGTTATCTATAGGAGGAAAGGTACAGAGGGTGCTGAGCAAAATTGGGCAACATCAGTAACGAAAGGCGGCTCCCAATATGGTGCTGCTGGAGTTCCTTCTGAGTCATAATTGAGTTGCATACAATGGTAGTAGCCTTCTAAGATGGCTTCTTGGCAAATGCAGGCCCTTATGTCATCTCCAGCCCTTAAATGGGGGCTGGACCTAATGACTAGCTTGTAACAAAAAGAACGGGCAAAAATGACAGGATGCTACTGTGTGATTATAAAAGGCTGTGAGCTCCATCTCGCTAATATACTCTATTGCCTTCTCTGCTTACATAATGTGATGACAGAAACTTCCATGTGGGATTCGCCCCTCGGATGAGGAAGTGAGAGTAGTCTGTGATCTACAGCCAGTGAGAAGTATAGCCCTCAGTCCAACAGTCGGTATGAGGAAGTGAATCATGTTCATGAGACTAAATGAGCAGGGAAGTGGACCCTTTCCTAGTGGTACCTTCAGATGAGACCACATCCCAGGTCAGTGCAGCAGAAGATCCAGCTAAGTTGTGCTTATTTCATAGAAACTGTGAGATAAATGCATGTTACTTTTAGTTGCCTAGCTTTGGCGTCATTTGGTATACAGCAACAGATAACCAATACAAATGTGCACTATAGGCTTGAGATTGAGTAGAAGTCAAACACCATTCTTCACATATGCAGCAGGGAGAGTCTTGTAGGGTGCAGGTTGGCTTTTTCAGCGACAGCTGAACCCAGAATTCACAGCAGAAGGCTTCCCTGAAGAAGGGTATGAATAAGCCCGGTTATTGACCAACTCTGTCCTCAGGCCTCGCCGCAGTGCTGAGGATTGAACCCGAGGCTCTTGCACTGAGCTGCATCACTACCCCCACCTTTATATTTTATTCTGAGGCATGGTCTTGCTAAATCGCTGCGTTGTCCAGGCTGGGCTCAGACTTGGGTTCCTCCCGCCTCCGCCTCTTAGCACACTGGGATTGCAGGCAAGTATCATCATGACCTGGCTTAACTCTGCGCTTGGCTCCTAACTTAGGCTGTAGTCACACCTATGCTTGCTTGTATTGAGGATGCTGGGGTTACATAAAAATGATGATTATTCCATATTTTTTCAAATTCTGTGATTTGGGTGTTAAGCTTGGTTACTGGGTTTCTAAAGCTGCAAATGTGAAGGAGATGGACAAAGGGTGTGGGAGGCAGGTTACAGGTAGAACACTACTTCAGCTGAAGTAAATGAATGCTAACATCTAGGGAAGAGACATTTAAAAAAACTTGAGAGCCTGTGGCTGTTTGGTGTTGGGGCAAACAGACTTTGTCTATCTCAACAGATGCTGAGGACAGTCTAGGAAAAACAGATGCTGGTTACATTTTGTTCAGTTTAAAAAAGGCAGCAAAAGCTGTAATGTATTTTTAAAGACTGTCACCAAGAATGTTTTAAAAATGGTACTTCAGTGAGTAAATTCTTAGTTTTCCAGAAAAATCTAGCTATCCTCAGATAATCCCCAAGAACTACAGATTGCAAATGTTTTGTAGAATATTGTGTAAGTTATACATTGTGTTTTGCAGTTATAAGTCTTTTATAATTTTTTGAGAAACTCAAAGTCATAGCCAGAAAATTTGGGCCCTCAACTTTAGGAATAGTTTCCTTAATCTTTTTAAACTATAAAACAAAATAGTCTCCCTTCCATGCTATGCCATATAGTACCCTATTATACAGGAATTAGCTAGCTGGTATTTTCACTTATGGAGAAAAGAAAACACTATTAACTTTCTATTAATCCCATTTTCCTTGCAGCAGCTTCTTCAGAGAGTGCTGGGATTCAAAGATTTCTCATCACACTATTAGGTATCACTTTATTAAATTAGCCTCAATAATAGTTCTCTGGTTGGTTTTCTGAAGCCAGTTTAGCATCCAGGTCTCCATAAATTTCACTTGATCAATTGTTATGTCTATAAAGATGCTGCTTCAATACATATAAAATAATATGATTCCAGCAACCAACAACAAAGAAGTAATTAACATTTACTGAATGCTTCCTATGTGATGGGCAGTGTTCTAAGAACTTTAGAAATACAGATTAATTTGATACTGTCACCCTACAAGGAGGTTCAGTATGATAATCCTTATTTTAAAAGTCAAGAAACTAAGGTACTAGAAGGGCCAGGCTTTGAACCAAAGAAGACCAGCTCTGTGCCTGGTACTTGTAGCTACTATACTATTCTGTCTCCCAACACGCCTTATGTTTACATAACAATTTATTATAGTCATTCAACTTCAAAAAATATTTATAATACCTGAAAAAAATAGAAAAGCGAGGACCCAAGGAACAAGGCAACCTATCAAGAGTCTGGCATATGTGTTGGGATCCACTTGTCTGCAAGGAATAATTCTGCTGAGTATGAAGTTAATAGTTTCACACTAAAAAGTAGCCATTCGTTTCAATTTAAGTGTCACCACATTTGAGAAACATATGGAAAAACAACCTATAATTCAGGCAAAAGAAATTAAAATGATTGCTTTTGAGGGACATATTTAAAGCCCTTGCCAATCAGAGGGAAGTAAGCTAGGGAGTAAAAATTACAGAATCACTGCATGGAGCTTGGAGAAGAGACATGTTTCACGTTGTGAAGGGGCTCAGCAGTTATGGGGCAGAATGTAAACATGAAGGAAGAAGAGTAAATCCAGAACACTGCCACAACCTGTTCGTATACATGGAAATGAACAGCTGGAATAGGTTATGAGGAAAACTGAGGGAAGCAGCAGGACCAAGTGAGAGTGCGAGGTACAGATTTTCTTTTTCCAGAGATGAAGTTTCAGACTTGTTAAATAGGCTTGATCCTGTGAACCCCGAATGCCCATGCTTTGCTCCTAAAATACCTCTCCTATATATTGTACCTTACCCTCATGCCATTAACTTGGCTTGTCTGTTTGGAGCTGTATGACAACATACACATATTTAAAAACTAGCATGCTTTTACCCTCATTTAGAAGTGTAAGATGGTGAAGAGTAGCAAGATTCATATACTATTACACAATTTGTCTCTTTCTATAGAGTTAGGAAAACTCATGCAATTGATCCAATACTTTTCAATACCTGAATATGATTACATAATAAAGGATTTTCTGTGCACCAAGTCCTATGGTATAAATCTAAATCAAGTCCAAAACAAACAAACAAATTTTCATTTCAAGCAGGGCAAGTGGACTACATAATGACTGGATGATTTTAGTCAAAGATGATTCATGATGGTCTTCATGAAACGATGAAAACAACCCAGTTGTACTGATTGAAATCTTTGATTTTTCATTCATAGGCAAATCATTCCTAAAAAAGGAATGATGAATAAATAAATGAAAATAAAAGAGGAAGAGTAAAGCATCACATACACATATCTCTCTATGTATGGATTTCATGCTCATTTTAAGCTGCTGTGTGAGGTCTGTGCTATCTTCTGAGGATGCGTGGAGACATGTGGCTGCTGGGAGTCGACTGTTTCACCATCAAAAAGACTTGCATGTGGTTTCTATGAAGAGTGCATTTTCAAATACATAGTTCAGGATGAAGGAGAAATATAAAACATCTTGTAATTGTTTTAAAATAAACTCTTACACTGTTTATTTAGTTTTAATCTCCATGTTGTAGGTTGGTTGTGCACTTGTTAATCACTGTTGCATGTATCTCCAGACAGAGTTGTAAATAACTTTTCAGTCCAAGTGAAATATGCTTGCACATGTTTATATGCAAAGTATGTGTGTAAATATGTGTATAGCAATAATACATTAGTGATCATGTAACAAAACATGGTGAAGTCCTGGCACTTCAGTCAATTTAATACACAATGCAAATATTCTTTTTTGTAGTATCTATAAATGAAATGAAAGTATGATAACTTGGTTCATTTACATTTTTTTGCTTGGCTGGTTCATTTCCTTTTTTTCTCTTGGCAGGTTCATGTTTGCAAATTAAAATAACTACAGAAAGAGAACCCTAGTTATGAGTTTTCTCAATTCATAGATCTGGGCTGTGCAACTTTATCTCTTTGAAACAACTTAAGTTTCATAATTTCAAAAATAAAAAAGTAAAATTTATTATAAATAATGATATCCTGCAGGCCTTGATGGCACATAGAAAATAAACAGAAAATATATTATTTTGAGGAACATTTAAAATGTATATAAATATACCACCACAATGACCTGAAACTCCTCTTAATATTTATATAACTGCATATTTTCAGGTTCACATTAAATGACTTGGAAAAGTGCCTAATTTCTACTTCGCTTTGTCCTGTGTCGGGCACTGTTAGTTGCTATACTTATAGACTTTTCAGCACACTGCAAATCTTTCCTCAGAAGAGAAAGAAGTAGAAAGCAAAAGCAGAAGCCATTTTGTCTTTAACCTGCTGTCTTTAGTCTTGTTCTCTTGAAGAAATGTTTACTCCTGGCACAGCTCAGCCCTTCTGCATTTACCTATAAAAATCTATGTATAAGCTTCTGCATCTGCCTTGCATAGCATGCAAATCACAAAAGAAAGGTTCTTTTCCTTAAGTTGCATGCATTTTAAATTTGAATAATGTAAGAAGGAAGCTATTTACATTTTAAGTGGTTATATATTGTACCAAATACTCAAACCACCAAAGGCCTCCCAGGAAAATAATAATTAGCACTTACATAGTATTTCAGAAGTCTTCCTAGCAAAGATGCGTTTTCAACTGTGTTGGATTTATTCACATGTTGGTCCTCTGACAAGGGGGATTAGTGGCCCCCAAAGACATAGAGGGATGGTAGGAAATAATCATACTGAGATGATTTAGTTGTGAATCTAGAAGAAGAGTTTACATGTAAGTACAAGAGCCCTGACTTCTGTTTCAAAGAAGGCTGCACGAGTAGGAAATACATATCTTCAAATCAGAAGAAAAGAAGGAATACCAAAGGAATTATAGCGAAAGAAACACAAACACGAAAAGTAATGAAGTATCCAAGATCATGTTTACTTCGAGACATGAAAGTATTAACAGTGAGCAAATACTTCATGCAGACCTTGGGTACAAATCACATCTATCCACCTAGAATTTATACCCTAGCCTTCCTCCAAAAGTTGGAGTTGGTTTACAAAATTGATTGTGTGAATTATTACATGTTTTCTCAGTTATTTCCCCAGGGAAACATGCCAAAGGGAAACCCATCATTTCAATTGATTTAGCGTTGGATGTCAGAGAATTTATAATTGATATGACAACCATAACGGATAGTGATCACTGAACTGGCAAAGCCTGGGCGACTGCTATAGCCCACTCTGGTGCTTACCACAGTCCCCTGCAGACTTACTTGGATAAATACTGAAGTTACTTCTGAACTTTTCATTTCTATCTTTCTGAATATTAGCAATTAGAAATGCATTATAAAATAGAAAAGGTTTTATTATCCAAATATTGCTTACCCCAAGCATGTTTTTCATGTAGTCTTTTATTATTAGGAATAGGGAGTATGGAGTTTCTTTTTCCTTAGCTCGGTTCTTAAAAGATCACAGGGTAACCCAGAGTTCAGCTAGACATTTATCTCAAGGCACAAAAAGATTTATGGGTTCTGGATATATAAAAGTCTGCTTAAAATAAAAAAAGTTATTGGAATTTTCATCCTTGGCAAAGTCAAATAACTAAAGGATTAAGGCTGATACATGTTTGCTCTATAAATCTATCATTAGCCAAATGTGACACCATGCTTCAGGTATGTCAAATCTCAACTTGCTCTAAATGGGGAGTTAAAATTTTCCTTTATTCACAATAAATATTTCATGAGAAGGTAAATCGCTTTGGTTAACCAGCTCATTTCAGCCCCTCAAGCTCCCAATTTTCCAAATTCATTAAGGCAAATGCTGGAATGGGGAAAAATAAACTAGAAGTTGGAGATACACAGGTCATTAGGAAAAATGTTCGAGTTAAAGGTAACAATAAAAATTAGAAAAAAGAAAATATGAATAATCTAGCCCAGCAGCTACCAGACAAATACTTCTAGAGTGGAAGCTTCCTGTGGGCAGCTTACGTCCCAGAGGTAGAGAGGTCAGCCAGTACATATCCGTTACTTGGGTACATGCCTTCATCAATGAATGCCACAGCAGAGCTTTCCATTCTGAGAAAATCTGGGAGAGCTACAGCACGCATTTAGAAAGGAACAACAGCAACAACAAATCTAAAACAAAATGACAACTTTTCATTACTCTCTATCATACAGATAAGGAAAATAATTTTTTAAAAAGTTTTTTAAGGTGAGAAAATAAGCTTTACAAATATGTCTAAATTGCATACTTCTGAAGAGCTATCTCCCATGTTGCTGTGATTGCTATTACGACTCTTTGCTGTCTAGATGTATGGCAGAGATGCTACTGTGGCTTCAGACCAGGAGAAACCAAGAGTACTATTATGTGGAGGCAAGACTACAGATGGTTGAGATGGTGACAGACAGGTCGTGTAGGAATTGGCTGCTAAGGGAAAAACTAAGCACTTTGGAGCCCACTGCTGCACATACTTGGCTTTTGCTTCCTTTAAATACAACCAATTTAGGTAGGCTTTTGTTTACAGTAGCTTTTATCTAGAAGATAAAGTTGTAAAAACATCAATCAAAATGAAGTACTACTATTCCTGGCCATATCTCAGCAGGTTCATCTGTTTTATTTCTTCTTCCCTTTCCAAATACCTTAAGGTGTTTAAGACGAGTGAAGAGATGCCAAACTACGACTGTGAACTGTATTTGTGTACGGCACGTGCATTTCCACAGTGCTATCCCAGCGACGCCTCCGATGTCCCCAGGCTCAGTCAGAGCTTGTGTTCCACATAGTTTCACTCTCTAGTAACATAGAAACTCTGCAGAATGGCTTTGGCACTATTTTCGATAGTGCTCCTTTAAGAAAATGAAGATCTTAATGGTTTCTGTATGGTGACATGAGGCTTTTTACGTATTTATACCCTGCCTTTTCCCCAAAGAGCCACATATAATAGAATGGCAAAACAGAAATAGAAAATTAAGCTCAGCAAAGGGAAAATGCAAATATATGAACTTCAAAGGTCAACTTTATAGTTATAAAACTGTAAAGACACAACCTGATTGTATTTTTCAAGGCATAGCTTAATTAATGCTAGATCTGCACTACAAAGCTTTGAGCCAGGAAGTTTCCAAGAGGGCAATTCTGTTGAGAGAATGAAAAGGTGCAAGAGTCTAACTCCAGAGAATGTAACCAACAGGACAGCGAACTGCCCAGAAAAGGTAGACATTGCAGGCCAGGAGCGTGGTCATGATGCTCGGCAGGGCTAGCCAGGTGCAGGTAATGCTCAGAGTCTATCAGATGGAAAATACGTCATCCTTCAGTTTTGTGTTTTGAAAATGATTTCTTCTATCTGGTTCCCTTTTCAACACAAATAGAATAAGGGACTGTAGTGAATGCAGTGACACCACAGGGCCCGTACTTCAGCTTTATTTTCCTGGCACAGTCCCCATTTTTTGGACTGGTAGAAGATACAGATCATTTGATTATTTCTTTGAATAAAATAATGCCAAAGATAATAATGCTTATAACAGTGACCATCACTAAAATCATGAAAGCAGGTTGTATTTCTCGAACAATCACTATGTGTCAAATACTCTTGTAAGTTCTGTTTACGTATTATCTCTCTTAAAAGCCCAAAGGGTAACATTAGCACTTATATTTTATTGTTCACAAAACTATTGTAAAACTGTTCTAAATTGACTGTAATAATGATGATGAGGAGGATGAACAGAATTAACACTTACTGAGTGCTTACTACGTGCCTGGCATTGTCTTCATATAAGCAATCTCATTAAATGCATGCAAGGAGTCTACAAGGTAGGAACTATCATTAGTCCCATTTTACAAACAAGAAAAGAAAGTCGTGGAGAGGTGCAGCAGAGATGAAGTGCAAAGGCAGCCGAGCTGAGATATAGCCCAGACCTGCTGCGTGCAGGGCTGAGTCTCTGCACACCGATGCTGTGTGCTCTTCTGTGTTCCAACTCCACCCGACAGCTCTCCACAAACCCAAAATACTGCTCTCAGGCCCCTCCTCATCTTGGTCTCACCCTTTATATCTAGTTTCAATACAGCTGCTTTACGAAAGGGCCCATTCATACTGCACAAGTCCAAATCCTTCCTCTACATGATGGAGGCTGGAAAACATCATCGTTTTATTTATTTTTAAAATGAGATCTCACTATATTGCCCAGGCTGGTTTCAAATGTATGGGCTCCAGTGACCCTCCTGCCTCAGCCACCTGAGTGGTGGGTCTGACCACAGGCAGGCACCACCAGGCCTGGCTGATAACATCTTTAACACCTTTCATTTTTAACTTCCTGAGTCTTAGTTTCTCCATCCATAAAGTGGGTATAATAACATTTTTTTAAATCCTGGAGTTCAAGATAAACTTAAGAATAAATTAGTTTCATAACATTTTAATTTGTATATATTCATTGTTGCCTCACTGAAAAAATTGTGCCCAACAGTAGAATCTAATAAGGAAACTTCCCTAATTCCCTGAGCTAGAGGGCAAGAGCAATTTCACATAGTCATTTCTGCCTTTAAAAATAACAGCTGATTATCAGGAGAAAGTCTACATCAAAAGAGAGTAGATGGAGATTCCTGAAAAGATCAGTGATTTAAGTGTACATTCCTTCTCTTAATGACATGAGGCCCCGAGTGGCAACATTTAGGCCACAAGTTTCACAAAGAGGGTTGGACAAACCACTTTCAGGGTAACATCTTAAGGTTTCATTGTACCACTTCCTGTGAGACCACAAGCATTTTAGAAGATCTTGCCAAGTTTAGTAGTTCTTTGTGATAAATGGTTTCAATGTTTCTTTAAAAAAGAATAAAGCAGCGCAAATGTCTACAGATGGATGAAGGAATGGATAAAAACAGATGGTATATATGCAATGGAATATTATTCAGCCTCAAAAAGAGGGAAATCCTGTCACACACAACATGTCTTAGTCTCAATGACAGAAACGATGCTAAGTGAAATGAATGAAATGAGCATAAAAGGATCAATACCGGCAGTTTCTATTCCTATGAAGTATCTAAAGTGATCAAAATCACAGACGCAGAAAGTAGAATGGTAGTTTCCAAGAGCAGGGGAGGAGAAATTGGTGTTCACTAGGTACAGAGATTCAATTTTACAAGACAAAAAAAATTCCAGAGTTCTGTTGCACAATAATGTAAATATACTTAAACTTGCACACTTAAAAATGGTTAGGATGGTATATTTACTGTTATTTTTTTTTTAACCATGCTTAAAAAAAAAAAGAACAGAAAAGTAACAGCAAAGCTTTTTTAAAACCGCTATTTAAAGGGTCTGGAAAGGAGGAAAAAAAAAAAAAACCCATGGCTGAGGACACAAATGGTGGTTGCTGTTTGGGATGGCTCTGTCAAAAAGAATGCAGAAAACTTTGGGGGACATCGAAGCTGGCTTTTGAGGCAGACAAGGGAGCCCACAGTGGGGCTGGAGGAAGCACAATGCTGGCATTAATTTCTGAAGCTGCTGAGACACTTTGTTTTCTTGAGATTAAATGAAGCCACTTTCTCAGACATTTGTAGTACAGAAATATGAGAATAAGAAGACAAAACCTGTTTTTTCTTTTCTTTTCTTTTAAAATAATAGTTGAAGGAACATGCATGAGTACAGAACACCTCAGGGCCGGATTCAAAGCATAGGATAAGCGGTAAACTGTTGTATTCTGTAGCTGATACTGGGCGGAATTCTCCGTCATTCTTCAAATACTTCCACAAATTGTACAGTCATCTATCTAGCACTCAGAAGTGCACCATTCTGGCTTGGCAGCTGTGCTTCAAAGGTGAAGTGGTTTGCGCAGGAGACACAGGCTGACACGCCAGGACCGGCCAGTTCTACCTCCCTCCAGCACAGCGCTCCCATAGGTCTGCAGGGTGAGCTTTCTTGCCCCTCGCTGCAAAATAAGGACAGCAACACCCTCTGTCTTCCTACAAAGGTGCTATCTATTTTGAGGGGATGCGCAGGCAGCAGGAACACTGCTACCTTCCAGAGATTCGCAGCACATGCAAAAAGATCAGTGTAAATGGAGGGGACAAACATCATGAGAGGGCTGTGCAGCAGGCCCTGCAGGAGCTCAGAGGACACACTTAGCTCTCCCTGGAAGCATCAGGGGAGGCTGTGGGCAGAGGCGAGGCAATTGGGTGGGCAAGTCCTGAAGTCAGGGTACCCTGGATAAGAAAAGGAAGAAACCCCTGGAAGAGGGAGATGTGCACAAGGACAGGGTGGGAGAAAAAGTGCTGAGGACTATGCAGAGAAGTTCACAATAAGGCAAGATGGCAGGTGGAAAGGTGGCGGGAGTGGAGCTGATGAGGACGATGGGCCCTGCAAGGTGCTCTGAGGGCCCGGACAGGCTACACAAGCGCAAAGCCCACCTTCTGACCACATGTGGAATGTGGGCGGCCCTTCTGAGGGTCAGCCTCTTTTTTGAAACCCAAATATTCCAGGCCAGGTTTCTGTGTGGAATCTGTGAGCTAAATATTTACTCTTTGCAGGGCCAAAGTATCTACTGCAGCACACTTATTTAGGGGTAAACATATTTAAAAAAAATGTAGATATTAAAACAAAACCGCCTCCCTGCTATTTCCACTCTGGACAGAAAAAAGGCTGCCATTCAAAAAAAAAAAATTGAAAACTATACAGAGGGCTCAACTTTCTGGAGTTCTTGGGACAAAATACGTGTATATAAACAGTCACAGCCCAGCTCCACGGGGTGCCTCCAATTTGTATTCTTTGAGGACTCTGTGGGCACGGGGTGAATGGCCAACAGTTTCCTCAGTGAGTTACACAGCCACTTTATTTAACTTAAGAGGAGTCATTAGCTGAATTTTATGAAGATAAGGACTTCCAGGAGTGAGCTCCTTTCTGATTGTTTTTTGATTAAAAGCCAGACAAGGCCAAGGTACACTTGGAGGCTCCGAGGGAACCGGCAGCTTTTACTCTGCAAACTCTGTGACTCTAAGATGGCAGAGCCGCTGGGCTGGGGGCTGTGGTTTGATCTCAGTGAGCTGAAAGCAATCTGTCAGTGCAGAGAGGAGTCACAGAGGCTATTTTAAACATTTAGTTAAGCTTGCGACTGGCTTTTCTTTTAGAGGTATTCCTGGCTGCAGACCATCCTGGGTGACATACGGCAAGCTACTGAATGAGGTTAGCCTGAGGCCCTGCAGCTGATTAGTAAGTGTTTATTTTTAGGGCTCAAACTAACAGGCAAGAGTGAGGCCAATGCTAGATGATATCTGAAGTAATCTATGAGCACCTTGTGCTTACAAAAGACTTCCCTTCTTGCGCAGTTGTTGATGCAGCTGAAGTTCTTGTCAGAGTAGTAAAAGTTAAGACCAGAGGCAGCGAAAACCCCACCTAAGTCCATTATGAAAAGGGTCACTGTGAGAATAGATCCATTACTACTTTCTAAGGAGACATTTGTCGAAGAAAACAGGTAAATATGACCAACTAGTTAGGACAACTGGTTGAGTCCAAACACTCATTCAACACTAAATACTAAATCACAAAGATCCTAATATTATGTCCAATGCTAAATTTGCTCTCTCTCTGTGTGTGTGTGTGTGTGTGTGTGTGTGTGTGTTTTGAGATAGGGTTTAGTTGTATAGCCCAGACTGGTCTTGAACTTATGATCCTCCTGCCTCAACCTCCCAAGTGCTGGGATTAAAGGTGTGTACCATCACCCTTGGTTCCTAGGTTTGTTATGTATTTTTTAAATACAATATTTACTCTTCTACAGATATATGTTATAATAAAACACATACAAACTTACAGACCTTATCTGGGTTTATCACATTTATGATTCTAAGGGACTCACAAAAAAATGGTAAAACGATTGCTGTCTATTGTCAAATTGTAAGTTTAAAAGATTTTATATTTATATATTTGTGTTTGTTTAATGTTTATACCTTCAGCTGAAAAGTATGCTTTATGAAGGCAACTATCTGTCTACTTCATCATTACCTGGCATTTAGTGGTGGATGGCATACAGTAGACTTTGAATAAATATTTGTTAACAGTTAAAAGACTGGCAGAAAGGTTACACAGAGTCTCTCTGCACAGTTAGATCTTATGGCATATACAGGATGACTGAATAGTTTGAAACTGCTATAACTTCCTTTACTTCATCATTTGCCTTTGTTTACTTATGAGCTTTCTTAGTTCTCCAAGTAGGAAAGCAGTGATATCTGGTGGTGTAGTTGGAAGAAAGTTAAAGAGACTTTTCCCTCTTAGCTTAAATTTGTCATCTTAACCTTTGTGGCATGTAACACTACAACACTGGCACATCTTCCTTCCTTTTCAGGTTAACACAGATCCATTTCCAACCTTCTGAACAGTAGCAACTCTGGGAAAGATGCGCCAGAATTGAGGGCTGGGAAAGACTGCTGACATTTTTCATCTCTTGCCAACATCTGTGGATGAACAAGGTGCTGTTTTATTTAGACTTCATTGAAAGATACTGAAGATCTTGAGAGACTAGAAGTCCACTCTGTAAAGTTGTTATACCCACAACATGCCTGGCGAGGCCTGTAATGTGGACACATATGGCAGTTCACCACCACACTTTCCACAGGGAAGCAACCCTCGTGCCTCTGGTCTATTTTCGTGATGGACCCAACACAGATCAATCACTCAGAACTCTGGACACATTCATAATACTTTTTAGGCTTACTTATGGACCAAGCATTAGTTTTACTGAAACAGACTAATAGTGAACCAATTTGGAAGAATTCTTTTATCTCGCCCAAGAATACACACAGTTTCTAGACTAGATTTGTCTTTGGTGGGACTAACAATCCCTAAGTCAATTATGAAGACTCTTAACTATCACACCTACAGGTGATAACTGCTGAGCTTAAACTTTCTAGTATGAGAACAGTCATTTCAGCAAAGGACAGAAATGGTAACTTTCACAAGGAGGAAAGACACGCTATGCGGGTCCAATTTTAGGACAAAGCCTTTCAGAATCATAGTGTAAAACCCTAACTTTGTCCTAACTGAGAGATTGTTAACATAAGGGGTTTACTCTTTTACTAAATTTCACTTAATCTGTCAGGATTAATACCACTGATTCAGCAAGTAAAATATGTGGAATTAGAAATACAGCAGCAAAAAGCTCTCATCTTGTATCATTTTGCTTAGATGCACTATTAAAAAAAAAAAAAACAAAGCTTGAGAGACAAGGTCGCGTAAGATTTACATTACATATTTCCAGTGTGTCTATCTTCTTTTTTCAAATGGCACATCATAATCTGATTAAACTTGTTTTAAATGTTTCTATATAATTCATTGTATAGGATTAGATAGACATAGTTTGCAATTTTGGAACTCCTCAACTTGGTGTGTACGTGTGCTGTCAGTTTTTCTGGACAACTGTACATGAATTATTCAAAGTTAAATGATAGTAGTTATCCAGAAAATTGAGGCAATACAGATAGTGTCCAGGTCACTTTGTAGCCCCTTCTTTCTTATATTTTGGGAAAAAGTTAAAAAGTGTGGGGAAATGCAGACTATTTTATTTTGCTAATCTAGATAAAGCTGAAAGGATGAAAGATCTGGATTAAATAACCAACCAAGTTGTAAATGTACTTTCCATTTTTCCAGACATGAGAAAATAGCAGCAATTTACGTTTGTACAGTGCTTTATGAAAGCTTTTTAGAAAATGCTGGTATGTTATTTAGGAAGATGAAATACCTAGGGAAGCTAAGTGAGTCCCAGAGACTCATTTGAAGGGCCCTGGAGTTAGGATGAAGACTGGGCTTACCTCCCATCTAGGAACACAAAGGATGTTGCAGTGCTCTGGGGAACTGTTAGCCCATGGTCCCTATCGCCTGATTCCTCTTCCAGTTGAGTTAGAATAAAAACCAGGCCTTGTATTTTGCATCTTATCTCATGTAGGGAAATAAAAAAAATTCATTACTATTATTCAGTGTGTTTAAATGCCACAAATTTGATGTAATTGTTAAGCATTATTAAATATATTTAAGCAATAATTTTGTTTTAAAACTAATTGAGGTATTTTACATTGTGACACCATCAACTTTTGACAAGTTATTTCTCACTGTGAATCCAAAGACAAACCTTTAAATTGTATAAAATGATTATTTGTCAGGTATCCTGAAACATTTGAAGGTTAACTAATTTTTATCTGTCAGGATGTACTAATTAGAGTTTTAGAAGTTTAAAAATAATCATGTCTGAGTTCAAACTACTCATCTTTTTTTTCTAAAGATATAATTATTATCCTTCTCTTTAAACACGAGGCAAGAGGTTATCTTTTTTTTTTTTTTTTTTGGTGCCGGGGATCGAACTCAGGGCCTTGCACTTGCTGGTCAAGCACTCTAACCACTGAGCTAAATCCCCAGCCCCTGGTTATCTTTTCAGGTAAGTAAAAACATATAGGTCTTGTCCAATTTTATAATTCTAAATAATTTCTAAAAAGTAAATATAATCAAAGTTTGTTTACTTGTAAGAATATTAAGTATGTTATACATGTTTCTGAGTATTTGAATTTTTTTTTTGCTATGATTCCTATATATTGGGGATGAAATTAAAATAAGACCTAGAAAATTTTTCAAACAAATGGAATTGGTGCTTCTGTGGCAGAATGGAATACATCTATGGTCAATTAAAACTATTATTTCAAAATTAATAAAATGTGAACTGTGTGTATGATCACAATATTGCTATAAGAACATTTCAAATTAGTATTAGTTAACCAAAAAATTTTTTGAGGAGTTAAGTATATTCATTACAAGAAGTCTTTGCTGGGTCTATAGCTACTTAGTCTCTAGATCTAGCACGCTTTCACAAATGTTATACATTTTTAAATAAAAGGGATAAGTAGAATTCTTAATAAGCCAACTCAGAAAGAGATAAAGAACATTTTGTAGCAGTCATTCACTATGGCAATAATGTAAATTCATAGGATTGAGAACCTTGATTTTTATCTAAAGGAATAAAAAGTCACTGTAAAATACATTTTTTCAGCTTTATTGCCTTGTACTCTAAGTAAAAATAAACTTTATATTAAAGATATGCACACTTAATCTAAATATTCCTGTTTGTTTTGCTTTAAGTTTTTCCTATTTTACAAATACTGACAATATTTAACTCTGGAAACCTATGGGAAGTCAGAATTAATGAGCTCTATAAATTATATTAAAATGGGTTATATGTCCCTACATTTAATTTTATATTTTGACCTCAAATTAAAGAGGTTTCAGGCAGAATTAAAATACTGGCCACTATTTCGAAAGTTCTCTTCTGGGTATCTATGCTGTCACTGT
Organism: Hystrix cristata; assembly: GCA_004026905.1. Classification (NCBI taxonomy): domain Eukaryota; kingdom Metazoa; phylum Chordata; class Mammalia; order Rodentia; family Hystricidae; genus Hystrix; species Hystrix cristata. Next base: position 21,648 of record PVJO010002019.1, read on the forward strand.
GAGCCATGTGGATTTATCTGTTTTTATGGTACCATGTGTGTCAAACTAAACTGAGAAACTGGTTGGCCGAAGTTTAATTTGCCCCACTCTCTGTTATGACTTGTTAGTTTGACACGCACAACCCATAAACAGAGAGTGGGACAAATTAAACTTCGGCCAACCAGTTTCTCAATTATAATAAATCTTGGGTTCAAGTTATGGCTGAACTTCCAATTCTGTCTGTAAAAAGTATTGAGCTCCTGGGAGGTGCTCCGCCAATCAGTTATCTGCACCAGGTGATGTGAGTAGCTTTTCCACGGGTCACTGGAGGGCAAGTTTTCAAGTGGCAATGTGTGGAAAAGCTCTAAGTCCAGCTGCCAGCTCGGGTCATGATCAGTGTGGCTGTTCTCTGCACCGAGCTGTGTATGTTGAATATCTGTACCAGTGTACCGTAAATTCCTGGTTTATGAACATTCGACTGTGAACTTCCACAAGTGTACTGTATGAGATTCACAGGTGTACTGGATAAGACTCACTTTGTTGGATTACGAACAAATCCGACTTAGAAACGTTCTCCCAGAACAGAACTTGTCCCTAAACTGGGGACTTACTGTAATGTGTATCTGGCAGAGGCCTTTGCACTTGCCTCACGGATGTCATACACTTCAACACACGGTTACCGACTCCCACAGTTACGGAGGCCTGTACTTGTGGAATATCGGTGATCATCAACTGTTTTCAGATGCATAGCTGAGGCTTGGTGGATCCATATCTGTGGCCTGTCTAACTCTTCTTCTTCTTTTTTAAATCATCACAGCCCAGTAAACATCAAACGCATTACTGAATTTGTTGTCATCACTGCTTGGAGCCTCCTTTGGCAAATTACTAACTGTATTATTCGTATGAGAACACTTGGCTGTACTGTGATTGGAGTAAGAGTATTTCCTCTAGTTGTTTAGTAGCCTGGAACTTCTTCCATGTAAAATACACAAAAATTAGAATTACAGAGGCCCATTTTGGTGAATTTGTAGCTGTGGACTAAACCTTTCCAGGGCAGTGCCTTGACATCTGAAATCAACCGCATACAGTAGTTCACCTGTAAAGACGATCTCCTCTTCAGGACCTAAATGGGGCATGAACTGAGTTTCCAGGACTTGCCAGTTTCACTTGGGCAGGGTGGACACACACACACACACACACACACACACACACACACACACACACACACACACAAGCACACATGTATGCACACACGCACGCATGTACCTGGAAGGGGTTATCTCAAAAATGCTGCATACGGGAATTCCAGCCTGTCTTCAGCAAGAGGTCCCCATGGTGCAACAATTATGTTTACAGTACTAATGGAAAAAATAGTCGAGAGGAAGAGATTTCAAGCTCATGAAGAAATCAAGAAAGAGAGGGGAATTTACTTACCAAGCAGAGCTAGAAGAGAAGAGGTGACACTGGACGACTCACTCATGCATTATTTAAAATAAGATTCAACTAAATCCCAACAAAAAAATCTACATGAAAGAGTGGAAATTTTATCCACCTAAATGACATAGATTATTCTTCCTTGCTGCAAAACAAATATAATAAGGGCAGCAGGAAAAATTTAAGTGGATTCTGAGGAAAACAAAGCCACAAAACCCAGCAATTGTAAGTTTTTTTTTTAACTTTTATGTTCTCCAGATCGCATTCTAGGTGTATGGCAAGAGATTTAATATGCAGTGCTTGACAGCTGCTGTAAGCAAATATTGCTTGGTAGACTTCAATGTCTATTTTCCTCTTTTCTTTCTCTCTCTTTTTTTTTGAGAGATAATTACCTTCACTGCTTAGTTGTTCAGGCCCATTGCTACCTGCTCTGTTACCCTTGATCCTCCTCACTGAGATGTCCCTGCTGCTACTTCTGCCTTCCCATCCTTTACCGACATGCCCCACAGGTGCACCAGCACTCTGCCAGCACTTTGCATACTTCATCTCAAATTGTTCCTTTTGTGCAGTGAGAGTTATTTCTGAGACATTTATAAACCTGGACTTACGTTTCCCAAGTGTTCTTTACATGTTCATGTGTCTCACGGCTCAGAGGCTCCAGCTCTGCCTGACTGCTAAATCCAGGCCTTTTTTAAACAAGTGACTCTGGTTTTATCATTCAACAATTTTCAAATAATGAACACTTTGGGGTTTACTAAATGAAAAAGGTTGCTACTAATTGGGAAAAAGGTACATTCTCATTTTGACACATGCTTAAATACTGGACCCCTGGCCTGCACGAATTTAGTCCTGGACTTTTAGGAGAGAATTAGATAATGTGAGAATTATACATAGTAACTTGCAAAAAAACTTTTAAACAGCATTGGAAAAAAAAAAGGAGAAGAAAGAAAAGGCTTCCTCAATCTCAACATATGTTTTTACAGAAATCTGCATGCTCCAATTAATCTGCCGAACTGCTGGTGTGCGGCTGGACTGCCTTAATCATCTTTATAAGCACAATGTACAATTTGTGGTCTGATTTCTAGCAAGAAAAGTGCACCTAATTTTGGCTCTCCCCATACTTAAACCTATTTTAGAAAATTAGAATTTAACCATAGCTTTACACAGTCTTAAAAAGAAAAACTGTATGCAGCTGCTGACAGGTCATTGATGTTGTAATACTCTGAGTATCCGAGGAGAGATTTTACAGTATTATCCCAATGAAAGGCATGAAAGAGACTTGGATTTAAAAAATTCATCTCCACTTGTCAAACATTATTAGAAAAGGAGGGAAAAATGGAGCTTGCTTGGGACGATCTGACACAATGGCATGTTTTTCCAGTCCACCATGCCTGCCTGGCAGGACTCTTTCTTTTCTCGTGTAATAAACAAATGTTTAGTACAATGCTATGTTTGGAATAGGACAAGTTTTATTTTCTTTTGCGAGCCATTGGCTCAAGAGGACAGTCTTATGGGAAATGGCTATTGTCCTTACTGTTATTTGATGATGAAACATCATCTGACTAAAATACTTGTCTTATAAATTATTTCATATAAATAATTTGGCATTCAATAAAGCCATCAATAATTTGGCCAGTTTAAAATGCAATTTCCATTATAATGCATTCAAACATCCCTCCATAAAACTCCTTCTGCATGCATTCATTCATATCATACCTCTCACACATAAATGTGCTTGCTTGTGAGCTCTTGCTGCTTCTCTCAGTTCAAAAAAAGTTATTTGCAACTTAAAACATCATAAAAATTCTATGTCCAGGAATGCCATTACCATTTTATAGCTTAGTTTAGAATCATTTTAAAGCACAAACAAAAATGCTGTATTATTATTAGTTAGAGAATCATGGTTTACCAGGAATGAACTGGCAGTATTAAAATATAATTTCCACTTTTTTCTTGTAAAATTTAAATGTTGCATTATTACACTTTTGCTGATCTAATGGAATGTGCCACCCCCTACTCTGTCACCTCTCCTCCTTGTAGTTTATTTTTGCCACACCTCTGCCTATTTTATAGTGGTATTTATAGTTTTATCACAATTTGGCTTATACATGATGGGAGGTGAGAATTACTTCTACTCTGGGAATTCTTGGATGGCCCTTACAACAATACCCTTAAAAAGCCAGGGTTGGTAATTACTGACCTCATGAAAGAAAACAGGTTCCTATTTCTTAATTACTCTGGTTATGATCCATGACTACTTCTGGGACAGGAATCCCTGCTGAAGGAAGAACTGTGTACACTGGCTGATACTCTGCTAATACAAACTTTCCTCTAAGGAGAAAACCTGAAAACCTCCGATTTTCAGAGGAGGGAGACTCCAAGACTGTGCTGCAGGGCCACAGTCTGGATTTGTTTGCCAATTCTTCCAGTGCCTGAGACTTTTGCGAGAGCAGGGGCTGGATCAGATCATCTCTGTGTTCTTAGTACTAGTGCCTGGCACACAGTTAGGTGCTCTATAAATATTAGTGGATGAATGAAGAACTGATTCAAGCCAAGACCACTGAGTTCGTGATAATCTATAATCCTGTCCAACCTGCCAGCATTCCCGACCTCACTGTGGCATGACGGTTCTTGGCCTCTGTGCTGTATTTTTGAATGTGTACATATTTGAGCTTCTATCTGAACCTTTAGAGGGTGGAAATGAATATCTGGGTCAAATCTCTTGTTATTTTCAAAGGAGAAATAACATGTTTCAGTCATCTGGAAGGGGATGAATTCAAGATGCAAAATTGTTTGTTTAGATGTGTAAGCTGTGAGCTAATGGTTAGTTCAATGGAGTAGGAAAAATACTCCAGTAACAAACTGACGTTCTGGACTCTAGATCTGACCCTGATTCTTAACTGACTGTGTCATGTTTGAGAAAGTTACAGAGACTTTCTGGGCTCTTTTCTCTCACCTGTAAATGAGAAGGTTGTGTTTGTGGATGATCTGTAAGGCCTCTCTCAACCCTAGTACGTTAAAATTGTATTACTATTCTTATCTTTATGAGCAAGAATGAGTTCTACTGGGCAATCTGCAAAAAGGAATCTTAAAAAAAAGGTATTTCTGCCTACTCAAAAAAACAAAACAAAACAAGCCTGAACTCCCAGTTGTAACATATACGTAAACTCCATGGGATATGCGCACCAAATGATTCCTTCTTATGCTTATCTACAGTGCTAAACTCAGTGAGGTACAGAAGGCAAATACCTGGTAATTATTAACAATGGTTACTAGTGGTGTATACTCACTGGTGAGGACAACTGTGGAAGCATGAGCTTCAGAGAGTCCCTGGGCCTTCTGAAACTATATGTAAAATGCTACAACATGTGCGAAGTTATCTAGGAAGAAAGCTCACAGCTCTAGTTACTATTTAATTCAAAATTCTAGAACCTTAGCCTAAATCATAGTCTAATGTCATTAGCTGCTATTAAACACCTTTGGGGTCAGATTTAGATTAGATTCCTATCTCAGCCACATACTCATTCTCCAACCTTGAGTAGGCTTCAGTTCCCTTATGATTAAAATAAAAATAATACCGCCTACTCTATAGAACAGTTACAAGGATTGATAAGATATGCATAGAATTAATGAATATAAAATCACTGGTCCAGAATCTATCTCATAAAAAACAAATAATAAACAACAACTACATTTCACTTTTTGTTTTTAGCAAATGAGGTTAATCACCACTTTATCTAAATCTTCAAGGATGTCCACTGCTGATTGCCAAATCTATCTATGGTGATACAGGCAGTTCCTTTTCAAAAGCTGTGGAGAGAAGGTTAGGGTGGAGGTGTGTGTCTAAACATGGTAGTTTGTAAGGAATCCACTTGTCTAGTAGGATTTTAAGTACATGAGTTAATTCAATTATACCACAAGTGACTGTAGCAACTGGTTACCAATAATTTAAAGTAATTTAAAATGCTTCAGTTTGAGTTTCCATGCGTCTCATTTCAAGTAGGTTTCCCAACTCATCCTGATGAGCTACTGAGATTTTCTGACTCAAGCATTTATTGGGAGGAAGTCACTGAGACTTGTAAAAGGGCTCAATGAAATGATTTCTGAAGTCCCTTCTAGTTCTAAGATTCTTAGCCCATTTTCTGTTCCTGTGTGAAGAAAGAGAAACCTTTTTAAAAGGCTCTGAGACTTACTTTAACACCTAAATAGTCTGTAGTCCTAGAATGGCACACGGTGTTCCCATGTTTCTAACCACGTGATGGGGGCTTCGATGTACAGGAAATCAAAGCTTACTCTCCATTTGGAATCATTCAAAACACAAATGCTGAAGCTTCTGAATCACAGACAGAAGACTCATTTGAACTTTAAAAGAGGGGAAAGGGGAATGCTGCTGATATTCTCTAGGATGACAGCATAAATGAGACTAGTAAACATACACTGCTCAAGAAAGCATTCAGTTTCAGTGTATCACCTTCAGATGACTACTAACTTCATTGAGTGGCCTCTTATACATGTATAGTATCTTTTCCCCTAAAAATCTTTGGCAAACTACAGTCTCTGAGGCCAGAGGAGTCTGGAAGCCTAATCAGCTAATAAGGGCAGAGGCTTAGGTTTGAACTCATGTCCAGCAGACTGCAGAATTACAGTTTTTATTTCCCCTACCCACCAATGATTCCTACATCAATGGAGAATGCCAGGCAGCTATATAATAATTGGCTGGGAAGCTGGATAAAATGTATATTCCTAGGTCTTAGACATAAACAGTCTGATTTAGTGTATCTGAGGGAGCTTTAGGAATCCATATTTTAAACTACTGCTCTAGTAATTTTGATGTGCAGCCAGGTTTAGGAACCAATGAGAACCCCTTCCCCCCAACCCCTGGTTGTAGTCTCTGGGAAAGGCTCTCACAGCAGGTATAAGATTTGAACACTGAAGAAAAAATTGGACTTAGGTAGAGGCTGAGTTGTGAGATGTTCTTTGATGAAGGGAACTATTATTTTTGTATGAGAATAAGACAACTGTCCCATCTAGAGCAGGGGGTCAGTGAAGGAGGAATAAGGCTGGAGGGGCATCTAAAAATCAGATAATAAATCCATCCATCATTTGAGGACTTTTAATCTTTGGGGAGTAATTTCTTTGAAACGCTGTGTTCAGAAGGATTCTAATGCAGACAGTGGTGGCATACCTAGTAGACATGCCAACTTTAAATACAGAACTTTAAAGTGATGACATATGCTGTATTTTAAAGTTCATCAAGACTGGCTTTGTGTAAGCGAATATAAGATAAAAATAAGACAAATAGTAAAATTTAATTATCTCTCCCCAATTTTACTTGGCCCCCGCAACTCTGCTTTTAATTATAGCTTCATGACTTTTACCTGAATTTCTCAAATGCAAATTCTTTTTAAAATTTATTTTCATCATATCTTTAATGCAAAGCTGAAAAGGAATCTTAAATATTTATTTTAGCATTTTATATTTTTATTACTTTTGTAAACCACTGAATTGTAGGGTGTACTTACAGTGAGCTGATTGTTGATTCCACATGCAGTAAATCAACCGGAGAACAGACTACAGTGTACACCATCTACAAAGTGAATCACCATGGCTAAAAATACAACTTCCTCCCCTTCTACCCCTAAAATCTGCCAACATCCAAACAACCACAAAATTGCATGCTGGAGAAATGTGTACTATATTCCAAGACAAATATATACAAATTAAACTGGAAAACCTCAAGGTGTTATTGATTATTTCTAGGAAACACTTCACAATCAAGTCTCATAGATACGGTTTCTCTGGATGCAGGAGAGGAATAAAACAATTGCAGAGAATATGAATGGGGAAGGAAGCTGTAATAAAATATTTTAAAGGCCAAATAGAAGAAAAAGTTGGCAGCAGCAGAGGGCAAGAAGAGAAGCAAGCACAAAGAGGGTGCTCTAGAGTCAGTGAAATACCATGAGGGATACAGGCTGTATGTTCTTGGGCTGCCTCCCAGCCTGGTGGTGTCGCGTGCCCTGACTTTCCCAGGGGCCACTATCTGGGACATCTCAGGACTTCCTAACACCAGTGACAAGGGGCAGGGGAAAGCCAATCGTCACCAAGCCCAACCACCCTGGAAATCTGTATGTAAGGGAGATGGAAATCTTCTAATCTGTCCAAGCCAGGCTTGTGGTGACTTGGTGTTTGGTATTCAAAATTGTGTTCCTGAGAATGTGGATCATTTTACTCACCCCATAAGGGGATGGAACATTCTAGACCCAAGCAAGTTCAGACAGAGGGTACATAAGAGCATTTCTGAGTATTCTAATTCCAGTGCTAACTCCCTACTATCATTAATTGGGGTATCGGCCACACTTTCAAATCACTTTAAACAACTCTGAAAGCTGGATGCAGAGAGTCATGCCTCTAATCCCAGCACTAAGGGAGTCTGAGGCAGAAGGACTGCAGGTTGGAGTCCTGCCTGGGCAATTGGGCAACTTAGGGAGCCTCTGTCTCAAAGTAAAAAATAAAAAGGAGCTGAGGGTGTGGCTCAATGGTAGAGAGTCTGTGGGTTCAATCCCTAATACTACAAAACAGATGAATGAATAGATACATAAATAACCTTGAGCTATAGACTCACTGTCTACAACAGAGCCTGGTAGTTGCTCATGAAACATTTTCTAAATGCTGATTAGATGTCTGAATGGCTGACTGTGTGTGGTCTTGATAAGCAGAAAGCTAACAACCCTTAAACATAAGTTCAGAAAAACAGGGAAGGGCAAAGAATGGGGAATAGATCATTGCTTTCAGACCTAATGATCAACAAGTGGTAGCTCTAAAAACGTCATCCAATATAAGGTGACTTGAGATAAAATGAGTTTGGTAGGTTGTAAAGGTGCAGGGATTTATTTAGAAAACAAGAAAATTTAAAAAATAATAACACATGTATATTTCCTTTTCTCCTGTCACTAATCTTGGGCCATACTGTGAAATTGATTTCATTTTATTCACAGTTAGGGCTCAGTAAATGTTATTGATGGGTCTATTAAATACATATTTGGTAAATTAAACACTAAAAAAATAGAGTAATTTTTAAAATAATATAACCTCAAGATGAAAAGTATGGCATCAAAAACAATGAGACAAATATAAATACCACTCTATTTAGCAGTTTTGAAATTCGATGTTTACAAATAGGAAATATAAAAATCATTTCCAAATGAAAGTGAATTTGCAAAGCAATCCCCATCATGTTTCAGAAAAGTTTTAAAATAGCTCTAAGATTTAGATTTCATTTAAACAAGGGAAAAAAAAAAAGAGATCAGTATGTTGGGTGATTGGCAACCACTTTTAATGTAATTAAAATGAGCTCATTTCATCTTTCTTTCACTTAGGGAAAGAATTACTTCTGCTGAAGCTTCTTTGTTGCTTTTTCTTCTTTCAAACCTGTATTCTGGACCAGAATCCTATAAATGTCACATGAAATGAGTTTACTCAACTGAATAAGAGCACTTCAGAAACAATGTAGTGGCAGAAAAAGCAATCCTTTTAACATAAAGAATAATGTTATCTTGAAGGCTGCAGCAAGTGTATGATTAAAAAGTATATTTTAGTTATATATGACCTTGTACTGGCACAAGACAAGGAGTCTGGTGCGGGATTTAGAAAGCAGAAAGTTCCCAGAGGGTAGGGGCTGCTCCTTACCCTAAGGCCGACATTCAGTGAGGATCTGGAGAGTAAATGAAAGAACAAGAAAGTCTGAATCCCTCCTCACGGATTCAGATCATTCCCCAGGACCTGGTGTTATCATTATTACTGCTATCCTGAGATTCCTCCCCACAGATATCCAGGGGAACATGAAAGTCCCTGGCAGATTCTAAATCTGTGAGGTAAGACTGCCCTGCAGTCAAAAGCTGGGTCAAATGCTCCTTAGAAGTCTAGGAAACAACTGAACTAAAAAGCCTTTTCTGAAACTATTTTTCAATCTGTCTTGTTAGAAGTGTAATGGTTACTTCCTGGAGAGTTAAACAGTATATTTTGAAAAGCTGAAGTAATGTTTTAAGGTACTATTTAAGCCAAATCCTTGGGGAATAAAAAGAAATCAGATTCCTAGAAGCAGTTCATTACTCCTTCCACATATGGATCTATTAATCACTTGATAGAACAGTCCTATCTACTAAATATAAATGAATGAAAAAAATACATGAAACATCTAGGTAGAAACATCTAGATGAAAAATCTAGGTAAAGACCAAAGGAAAATATATTAAACTCCTACAAGGAAATGAATAACAGAATTATAAAGTAGTTTTCTATAAATATCAATATGCCACACTTAACATTTTAGAGAACAGGTAAAACGTTTCTCAGGGTACATCTTATATCTTGTCCCTGTAGAAAGCTGGTAGTAGACGAAATCAGAAAAAGCTGCACATTTTACTACATTATTAGTGAACCAAGACTTTGGCAGAAAAACATTCGCCTTTTTGTTTTAAAATAAAGATACATCAAGACTCTGGAGTTGGAAGGTTAAATGTACTCTCTGTGTAGTTGATAAATGGGAGCCTAATCTAATCAGGGTCTGTCACAGGCAAAGTAACCCTGACCCAGGCTTCTGGTTTCCACAGGGGTAAGATCTAACCAAGATGTAGGCTCTAGGCCTTTGACCTTCGGGAGACCTTGTCCATGCCAGCAGAGAGTTCTGCTTAACAGCCGGGGAGCTCGTAGTTCAAACCAGGAACATGTGCACTTTGCTAATGCAACACATGGCTTTGAAATTAAAATGCAACATGATCGAGTGCTTCGGGATATTTTAACAACTACGAGAGAGATTATAGCTAGATAAAACTGGGCTTTCGGGTCACTTTTGCTCATTCATGTTTCTTCCCTTTTCTTTGGACTAGACAAATTTAATTTTATTGTATTTCTTAAGAATTTGCTAGAAAAACAAAAGTTTGGTAAGTTATTTCATGGTTGATTGATCTTGGGGAAATGGGAATGTTGTAAAGTTTCTCTGTGACATGTGTCACCTATTAGATAGTTAGCTTTTTCTATTTCCAACTGAGCCAAACCAAATTAATTAGAGCAGTTTGAATTACAAGCTAAATACAATGAAAAGTAATAAAAACAGAAAATGACATTTAGGTCATCAATAATATTCCTGAGGTAATTTGGCATTGATTTTTCTTGCTTTCTATGATAAAGAGCTTTACAAGTTGTCAAACTGACAGTTTAACCCCCAGTTGTTACAGTAGTAACAAATGCGGGAGTCAAGAGCACAAATTTAATAATGGGACAGATTTATTCTCCTTTTGACTTGCACTTTGCTTGAAGTGCGAAATCAGTACTGGGAGTGTAAGATGGTCCAGGTTACCACGTACCCACCGCCACAAATCACATAGTTCTTGTAAGAGTCAAACTTACAACTACTTTATTGACAAAACCCAAATCAAAGTACAATCTGAGATTCAGATGAGACCAAGAAAAACTTCCAACAACACACTAGTACCTTCTGTTTTAATACAAAATACAAAATAGGGCAATCTTTGTAAAGCTGTCCTACTCTTCAAAGAAAAACTTTTTTACTAAACAAAAGTTACATTCTTGGTTCAGTTTATTTTAGAATGTCTGAGATCCATGAAAGCCAATGTTTTGAATTACTTCTAAAATTTTAGTATAGGAGAGGTGCAGGAGCAGAGTGGAGCCAGGATGCAGAACCCTGGTGACTGCCTGGGCCCCAAGGCCAAATCTACAGCAAGAAGCAGCAGAGGCACTGAAAAAGTGCTTTAGGATGGACAGGTACCCCAGCCCCAGACGCAGCTCCTGGCCCACACGCTCGCCCTGAAGGAGAGCCATGTACGCAGGTGGTTCAGCAGGCACCGGGCCACCTGCCCTCTGCCCATCTTCCTGCTGTGGCACAGCATCTGCAGGGTTTTTGCCTCCTGTTGCCCCTGTGGAGTGCACCCACTTCCTCCTCTGCTCTGGGCCCTGATGACTGCAGGAGGTCCCCGACTCAAGGGCAAGGGGAGCCCTGGGGCCTAACCCCCTACCCTGGGCGCCCGGGGCTCCCTCAAGGACCTCCCCCCCGCCCTGAAACCCCACCGCCCTGGACACACTGGATGCCTTCAGGAAGCTCTTGAGCTCCACCAAGACCTCCCGATTCCAGGAGAGGGGGACCCCTGAGGACCAGGACAAGTCAGGCCCGAGCCTATGCAGAGTCTGCAGGGCAGACTGGTCTCCAACTCATGATCCTCCTGCCTCAGCCTCCCTCAGTGCTAGCATTACAGTTGTGTGCCACCTCAACCTGGCTCCCTTTTTAATATTTTTTATTTTGATGTTGGGTCTTGCTAAACCTGCAGAAATGCTTCCTTGCTCAGATTAGCAATCTTCCTGCCTGGCTTCCTGGAGTTGCTGGGATCACTGCCCCACCCCAACCACCACCACCTGCTCTTGTTGATCTTGAAGTGCAGCCTCACTAAATTGCAGGGTGGCCTTGAATTTGGAATCTTCTTGTCCTGCCTTAGCCTCCCAAGTAACTAGGAGTACAGACTCCCTGCCCTGCTCATTTTTCCGGTTCAGTCTGACTTTGAACTCACTAGGTAGCCCAAGATACAACTCAGGGGATCCTCCTGCTTCAATCTCCAGAGTGCTGGGATTGCAGCCCTGTACCACCATACTACTAATGCTTTTGGTTTGTTCTTTTTCTCCCTTGTTTAAGAAGATTTCCTCACATGGCCATGATGCTATTCTGTAATCGTTATATTCTGCCTGTCACAAGTAGGCTGCCCTGTAGAACGGATTGTGTACAGTGTGGGGTAGGGATTCCCTTTTCGTGGATTTCCATCTGAGAACCCGTAATTACTTTGTCATGAATAAAACCTCCCTCAAAAAAAAAAAATTTTGTATAGGAAAAATCCATGGTGCCAAGATTTCACTTTCAAATAGCTCAACATATTAGTTGGAAACAAAACAACCAGAGAAGATACAGATTTTATTTTTTACGTGAATTTCTAGTTTATTAACCCTTGAAAAAACCAGGAGGAGGACCTGTGAGCCCTTATCTAAATTTAAATCCTTTGTCTCCAGTTGTCTTGGGGACTCAATTATGACTCCTTTGTCCCAAACATATACAACACCTGTGAGTCAGTTGCAGGCAGTTGTCTGGTAGGGCAAAAGGTAGCCCTCATTTCAGGTCCTAACAGGGCTCCCTGACTCCCAGTATAGCACAGTGACCATCTGCAGAAACCACAGTACGAAACCCCTTCCCAGTTGAACTCAGGAGGACATTATGTGCCATACTGCACTTCCGATGTGCAGAAAGGGCTCTTGGAGGTGCCGACACCTGGAGACACCCAACGGTGCAGGTGACACTTGTCAGAGTTTAGCCAACCTTGGAACAGAAGCTGAGGTTACAGGAGCACCTTCGGGTTTTTCCCAGCAGGACAGGCTTAATCACTAAGCGGATTCTCATTATGAGGCCATTTACTGTACTTTTTTCACATACATCTAAGGACAAAATCCAAGCTTTGTGTCATGGCTTACAAGATTCATAGGCTCTTACTTCCTCAGAAAATTCATTTTCATCACCTTCCTATTAACTCCCATCCAACCAAACATGAATATCCTGACACACAGAATCAGACATGGTTCTTAGAATGTGCCAGTTTCTTTAGCACTTTCACTTCACTTGCTTTCCTTCTGCCTGGAATTATTATTTCATCCCTTATTTTAAAGTTGAGTGTAGCAATCTTCTCTGGGTAGCCTTAGAATGCCACAGCCCTTTATGTCAGAATGAAATGAGCCTGTGCCCCAGATCTACATCTATGTTCAATACGAAAGCCACCAGCCACATGCACTATTAAAATCAAAATATTATTACCCTAGAACCACCCACTCTTTAAAGCCATGTCTTCAAATAACGGATTTCCTCTAGTAACACAATCCTTTAGGAATTTAGAGATGTAGTTAAACAAACATCACCAAAGCATGGTGCTTCCAGGATTTAGGAGATGACGGGGAAAAAGGCCACCCTCCGAGAGGGAAACTGGAGGAACCCACACACAATCCATTCTAGTATTCCTTCAGCATGTATTTACTGTAGCCTCGCTGTGCCAGGCTCAGTGCCAGGCAATGCAATGGTGGGCAAGATTGAGCTGGTTCCTGCTGAGATAAATGTCATCGCCTGTCAGCATAATTCAAACCAAGAGAAGGGTGGAAAATGGACTACCCCTGGGGTGAGGCTATTGCCACAGATCGGGGGACGTCCTCGGGGAATAGAATAATATAATAGACTACAGTCACAGTCCTTTACCAGAAACCTTGAGCCACACTGCTTTGATAATTAGATCGATCAGATTTAGGAATTTACAAATATTATATATTATGTCACACTCATAATGGGGCATAAAGCAACATTCTGTAATCAAACATATTCATATTTCTAAAGCAAACATGACTTTGCACAAAATAAAATAAGTCAAATCTCTAAATGGCTTTACAAAAGTTCGGGGTTTTTCTTGATGAATTATGTTTCGGTGCCACCTTACTAAAAAGTTAACACTTTCCAGAGCCTTTGAGATTTCAGAATTGCAGGTAAGGTACTATCCACTCTACTTGAAAATATGTATTAACAACATTAGGATAATGTTAATGTAAGATCTGGAAAAGGAAGAGACATGGAGTCTCCAAATTTGTTCTAGAAACAATGGCTTCTGGTCCTGTGAAAGATTTCTTTTTAAAATGTCAGATACACAGGGCTAATGATTTTGTCAATTGTGTGGGTTTGGTTTGTGTGAGTCTGTCCCCCTTAACTGGAGAAATTCTTATGAATGGCTAAAACACAGAAGGTTGAGGCCAGACGCTGCTCCATGGAGACTCTGTCAAGGTACCTAGCTGGGAGCCTGGTTGAAAACAGTGGGTCCCCATCCTTCTAGAGCTGTGGTTTCTGGCCCTGGTTCTCCTCTGGAATCAGCTAGGCAGCTTTACAAATCAATGTTAAGGCTACCATAGAGGCCATACCAGAGGCCACACCAAGCAGAACCTCAGAAGATAGGACCAGATTTCAGACCCGTGTATACATAATAATATCACTATTATTTTACCGTTTCCATTGGGATATAAAATATGTATAGCAAGGAACATAAAATACTATACAAAAAGTCTTAAGTCACCATCACCCAGAATGAGATACAGACTGCCCTGGGTTTCAGGCTCCTTCTCATTCCATACCTGCCCCTCTACTTCCCAGGAAGCAATTACCACTGTGACTTCTCATCACTCACTAGTCTCACGCACCAGTATTCCGTGATACTGGTTCACAAACTGGGCTGCTCATTGGCATCACCTGGATACATAAAAAAATAACTAGATATTGCCCTGTGCAGGAAGTTATGGAACTATTCCCCCCTTCTCTTCTTCCTTTTCATTTGCCCTCCTCTTTTTGATCTCTTCTCTCCTCCCCTTTTTTAATCAAACCACAGTTGCTACATTAAATATCAGAATAGTTATGCTCCATTTATTAACTTCTCCATTTTTTCCCTTCCTTTTCATTTTCATTTCAGGAAGAAATAATTTTTTAAAAGGACGTAGATGAAAAAGATAGAGAGAAACAGAAAAGGGAAATAAGGCAAGGCAAGTGGGAAGAAACACATGGTGGAGAGAAAAGATCAAGGGAGATATCATAGCGTGAGAAAGTGAGTCCTTTCTATCTGACCCTCCAGGGACCCAAAGGCACAAAGAGAAGAGCATCCTGGGGTCCCAGCTGTGAGACCACTGAGCCCTTCATTCTTCAGACTGTATGCAAGAGAACATCTCCCCAGCCCCACCACAGCCCAACTGCCAGGGCTCTGCCAGGCAGAGGGCTCTGCCAGGTGGGAGCTAGGTTCTGCAGTGAGACAGCCTATCTTACTCAGTCTGTACAATAACTGTGTCATGCTGAGTGAGGAATGTCACTTTCTTTAGCCTCGCATTTCGTCATCGGTAATATGGAGATTAACAGAATTTAAGTGTGATGGTTAATGTGGTGCTCAGATATTTAAACAATCACCAGTACAGGTACTGCTGTGAAGCTGTTTTGTAGATGTGATTAGCTCCAGTGAACAGTGACTTTAACTTGCTCACAATAGGGTTGTACATACATACATGACTGTCCCATCTGGTGTACTGCCAGTGGTTCAAGCCAGTGGGAATGTGTTAAATACAGCACTTTATCCCCAACACTATGGATGGAGTTTATCCAATCAATTGACTGACAGCCTTAATAGTAAAAATAGGTTTTCTGGAAGAGAGGGAATCCTGCCTTAGGTCTGTAATGTAGAAATCCTGGTCAAGTTTCCAGAGAGGCCCTATAGATTTCAGACTCAGTGTTGTAATACGAAGGCATCCCTAAGTTTACAGCCTACAGCCTTTACTATGGGTTTTACCTGCCAGTCTGCTACTGTATCTTTTAGCTCAAATCCCTTATTCACCAAATTAAGACAATGAGGCTCAGAGAATAAGTCTGGTAAAGCAGCAGCTAAATCAGTGCCAAGACCAAATGCCAGATTTCCCAATGCAGAGTCCAGTGATTCCTTCCACCATACTATATGGCCTTCAACAGCTTAAGTGGTACAACAGAATATAAAAGTAAGTTTCCTCATAAAACTAACACAATCATGTAGGCTGACTCATCTGTCTTGCCCTTGAAATCCATAAGCCCTTGGATGTTAAGCTCATGAGGGTGGGAGGTAACAGGAACTGACCCATGGACTGATGCGCGTGGTAAGCACAAAATGTAAGGTGTTACAAATGGTCCTTTCTTTCTTAGATGGTTTCCTATGAAGAAACTTTATCAAAGATTGCCATTTTTCAGCAATATAGTTTAGATCTAAAATGTCCCCCCCAAAGCCTCATGTATTGAGAGGTGAGTCTTTTCATAGGCAATTGGATCATGGGGGCACTATACTCATCAGTGAATTCATTGATATGTCCATAGTTAAATGTGTTGTTAGGAGGTGGGGCCTGATGGAGGTGGGTCACTGGGTGCATGACCTGAAAGGGTTTATCCTTGTCCCCCACTTCTCTCATTTTTTTCTACTTCCTGGCTGCCACACGGGTTAAGCAGCTGTTCTCTAGCATGCCATTCTACCATGCCATTTCTGCCTTGGAGCCAGCTGGCCATGCACTGAATCCCCCAAACTGTGAGCCAAATTAAACCTCTTCTCCTTTAAATTGTGGGTGTTGGGTACTTTGTCCCAGCAACAGGAATGCTGACTAATACACTCAGGTCTTCTGAGTTCCTAATAATAAATATTAAAAATGAAAATGTTTCTCCTTGGTACAGGGAAATTAGAAACCCCTATCCACTCAGCTGCTTCTTACAAATCACTCCACAGTGCTTTTGATCCTGTCTGTATCATCTCTCCATCTCACTCAGGTGAACTGCAAGTTTACCCTGCAGAATTAACACAAAACTGACTGTGAATAGCAAAAGTCACCTGGAGAAGATATTTCAGATGTCAAAGTTCTCATTACTGAATTCAAGGAAAGTGAAGTTCTGAAGGGCAAAGGTCCAATTACTTGTGTGAAGCTTTCCAGGTGGCATTGCTTTAGGGTCTTGAACAGGTGGGAGTGCAAAGCCCACCTGTTTCTCTGTTTGCACAGTGACTAATACATTCATAAACACTTAATAAACATTTAACTGTGTCAATTCTCTTAAAACAGTGCTTTTGCAACCAGAGTTCAAGATCTGAAGTTACTGGGTGACTCTGTAAAGACACTTCCATAAAAGCGGATGGGGCTGCAAATGTTGGTGATACTGGAATCTAGTCCTTACTAACAGGCCACAATTGCTGGCCCTCATTATGCTCAGGTCCAACTCACAATGCCCAATACTACTTCTGCATCACAGAGGAAATACAGAGCAGACTGTGATCACTTTACTCCAAACAAATTGCTGAACTGCAGCACATCTGGAGGGAACCTTTTCCAAGATTCAGAGAGAACTTTAAGTATCATAATTACAGATTCATTCTCTGGTACTGGGAAAACTGTACAGTCACATACTGAAGAATGAAATTGGGCCCTTATCTTAAACCACACACAGAAATAAATCAAAATGGATTAAAAGCTTAGACATGAGACTGGAAATTATAAAACTCCTAGAAGAAAGCATAGAGAATAGCTTTCTTACACTGGTATTGACAATCACTTCTTGGAGAGGACACCAAAAGCACAGGCAACAGAAATAAACTGGGTGACTACATCAAGCTAAAAAGCTTCTGTAGCAAAAGAAGCAAATGGGATATAAAGGAGACCCCTGAAAGGGAGAAAATATTTGCAAATGGTATATACCCTCTACCATGGTTTAGATACTTGTCTCCCAAAGGCCCATGTTCTGAAAGCTTGGTCATCAGTGTGTGGTGCTATTGGAAAGTGGTGGAACCTTTAAGAGGTGGAGCCTAGTGGGAGGAAGTCAGATCATGGGGGTGTGGCCTTGAAAGGGACACTGGGGCCCTAGCTCCTTTCTGCTTCTTTGCTTCATGGCTGCCATGAGGTGAACAGGATCCCTCTGTCAGGTGTTTCAGCCATGATGTACTGTACCACAAAGCAACACAATCAAGTGATCATTCACTGAAACCACGGGCCAAAATTAAAATTTTCCCTTATTCTCAAGTATTTTGCTACAGTAACTCAAATCTGGCTAACACATCTCGTAAAGGTTTAATATCCAAAACTCTTACAATTTAACCAAAAAACCCAAATAACCTAATTAGAAAATGGGTAAAAGAATAAATGTTTCTCCACATACAAATGGCCATTTGGAAGCTCAGCACCACTTATCAGGGAACTGCAACTCAAAAGCATGAGGTGCCACTGATTCTTATTAGGATGGCTATCACCAAAAACAAAAGACAGTAAGTGTTGGAAAGGATGTGGAGAAACTGGAATTCTTGTACACTGCGGATGGACTGCAAAATGCAGCCCCTTTTGTATTTTTTGTATGTAAGTTCCTTTATTAAAAATTAAAAACAGAACTATAATATGTTTCAACTGTTCCAGTTCTCGGTACTTATCCAAAATGACTGCAGTCAAGACCTCAAAGAGTTGTCTGCACTCTCATGCTTACCAGCACCTGAATGTCCACTGATGGATAACAGATAAAGAAAATGCAAAACCTACCTACAACAGAATAGTACTCAGTCTTGAAAATGAACATCCTGCCATATACGACAACATGGGTGAACGTGGAACACATTATGCCAAGTGATAAGCCAGTCACAGTGTGACAAATACTGTGTGATTCCATTTAAATGAGGCATCTAAAAGGCACAGATGCAAACAAGCAGAGAGTAGAATGATAGTAGTGGAGGCTGGGAGGAGAGAAAATGGGAGGTGCTTGTTCAATGACCATAAAGTTTCAGTCATGCAAGAGAACTGCAGTGAAGAACTCTGCAGTACCCCAGAGTGTCTATGCTGACCAGTACAACACCACACACTTACAACTTCTTACCAAGTTAGATCTTAGGTTAAGTGTCCTTACCACAAAAACACAATCAAATGAAAATCTCCCAGATCAAATGGGAACAAGGAAACTTCTGCTGGCAATAGATATTACCACGACTGTTGTGACAGTTTCGCACGTGTATGCTTATGATCAAGCTCTTCAATTTGCATATATTCCATATGTACAGTTTTCGTGTATCAATTGTACTTCTACAAACCTGTTAAAATATAGACCCATTTTCAAATCTTGTAATTTAGGAAAAAGAAAAAATAATAGAGAGCCTTAAAGTCAAATACAAATAAAGTAAGATAAATTCAACCTTAATGACATTTAATTTCAAACACCATCTGAAGACATGGGGAAAACAGCAGTAGCAGGGTTAGAAGTCCTGAGTTGGAGCTTGGGTTTTGGTACTATTTTTTGAAATGGACTCTTCCAGTACTGATCTAATTCTACAGCCCTCATCTCACCTAGGTTAGAATTAGGTCCTTCAGCAAGTGAAATGAAACCACAATAACATTAACTGAAACAAAAATATATTTCTCTTTTATGTACACTAAGCTCCAAGAATGGCAGTTTTAGCTTGTCACGTGGTTTCACGGTTGATAGGGGTTCCTCACAGTTTGCTGTTCTGCCTTCTCCAACACACACTTTCCTTTCATAGCAAGAGATGGCTGCTAGGGCCTCAACCATCAGGTCCAGATTCTTCCTGTAAGCCAGAAGTGGCAAAGAAGGATATGCACCCCTTCTTTCTGTGCATTTCTCAAAAGCTATATTGGCTTTTTCTGCTCATATATGTCCTACTGGCCAGGAATTAGCCACCTGGATACATCTTGCTGTAAGAGAAGGTACAGTTCTATGGGTTTTTTTGGGGGGGTGACTACATATCAAGCAAAATTACAGACTTATTTACTTAGAAAAGGAGAGAATGGCTATCAGAGGACAGCTAGTAGTTTCTGTTATAGATATCCAAGGGGTTGGGCTAGATTTAATGAAGACAAACACTTCACAGAAGGAAAAGCTTGTTGGTAGAAGCTTTTGATGGGGTTTGTAGTGAGGGTGAATAAAGACAAAGATTATGTCATGGATAAAGGGGTAATTTGTACAGTGCAACCAATTATTTTCCTTTGCTAATTAAATACCTTGAAAAGCAGAATCAAAAGCTCTGAAAACTAGATGGTGAAAAACAAATGCATATGTACATGGTACCTTTGTTTACATTTGTTTATATGTTACTAGACAAATGGAAGAATGAGTCTTTTGACATCATGAAAATAGTTCTTTTAAATGAATATTAAAAGGAAAAAACCCAGAATTTTCATCCAAAATCATGTTGTGGTGCGGAAAATACAGGAGTCACAACTTTATGCATCTGTAACAAAACAAATCTCATCAGGTGAATCAATCACAGAAAGAACTGAGAAATGGTGACTGGGGCTCATCCACAGTGGATTTCTGGGTTAGTTTGTTGGCTTTGCTAACTCAAAAGGCCAGATAAGCCAACTTGCAGAAGAGACACTTCACTCTGATGGTTCAGTCAAACCAATTCCCTCCACTACCCCCAAGCTTCCCTTGCCTGACATCTGGGGAGATGGTTTCGTTTACTGGAAGGCGTTTTTGAGTATGTGGCTGTTCCGATGCACATGCATATGGAGAATGCATCCTGAAAGCCTCTAGACACATACAGGCTGTCCCTCAGTGGACACACTCCATATGTATATATCACCTTTGCTTCTAATCTCCTTCTAGTTTGTCACCTGGAACCCATAGCTGCTGTGAGGTGTACTGAAATACAGAATAAACTCATTTGGGGTGGAGTCCAAAGTCCATTCTTTGCTTGAAGTTGAGCTGAACTTTACAGAGCGGACAAAGAGCTGCAAGGTTGGAGACAACTCCAGCCAGCCTCATTGTCACTGCCTAAGCTAGCTGAGCACTGCGGATAGAAAGGGCAGACCCTGAGAAAAGGGGTATTATGAGTGTGGTCTCTCACCACTAGGTGTAGGCTATAGCACAAACTTATGGCAGAGAAATGAAGATGAGTGTTCAACACCTCGAGGATCTCCAGAGAAACTGGATCCTACGGTATCCAGAGTGGTGAGGCACTGAACGCTTATCTGGTGCAAGAAGAACAGCATGGCTATACTAGGGTACCTATGTTTCTTACGAAGCCGACTGGGTGTGATCTGGACTCTCAGCAAATATGGCTAGCAATTCAGTGATACATTGGTCCTCTTTGTTAATTGGTTCAGGAAGGTGCTATCCTAAGTAACAAACAAATTGCTTTGGCTGGAAAGGGTAGCAGGTCACAAGGCAATCAACACTGACAAGTTCTAGCTTGTGCACTGGGTACCAGACAAAGAGGATCAGGATTACATTGTCATATCAAAATGCACAGAATACCAAATCTGATGAGTTTCAAAGCAGTCAAGTACCAAGGTATGACTGCATGGGACAGAGCCTTCTAACCAAAAGTCTTAATGCAAATCACTTAAGAGAAAATTGCTGGATGAAATCAAGAAATAAGAGCCAGCTTTATGGATAAATGTTATAGACCTTTAGGAACACTTTGGTGACCCCAAAAAGTTCACTGCCTCAGGAAGAAATTTCTCAGGAATTCCTTACCAAGAAAGCACCACTTGTAAACAAAACAAAAAGCTGTAGGTCTAACTAACAAGAGAATTTACAAATGAGTTAACAACGAAGGGAAGGGGCCTCGATGGGCTTATAGTAAGGGCAGCCTTCTTGCTGAGTGTCTTTGTCCAGAAGACTGTAAACTTTCAAATCTGAACATTTTAAATTTACTTTGTAAATAGGGGATAGGTTGGTCCTATTGGGATTCCAGAACTGGCATATGATGGCTGTTACAGGTGTGTGGGGCCAGGTTCTGAGTGTAACACCATTTATAACACCACTTCCATGTACCAGAGACTCCACGTTCACAACTGCTATTGGGGTCATAAAATTTAGTAGGGTCACTTATTTGTAGTTGGTGGCAGATAGTATTTTTCAAAGGAAAATAATAGGCCTCTTTGAGAAACTATAACCAAATCTTACATATCAGTGTGCAATAGTAACAGTTGATGTCATACAATGTTAGACTATTTCCTGGAGTAAGAGTAAGAGGTAAACGGTAAAGGCAGCAGGCTGCAAAAGGTTTCTAGACCAGCAAGGAAGATGAAGTGCCTTCATTCCAGGTGTCACAAAGAGAATGGGGAGAACAGCGACTTTCAGGGTCAGTGCCTTTGTGACCTGAGGAAGATTCCCCCCCTGACGCCACGATAGGAGTTTCTTGAAGTGTAGTAATGAAAGGCTTTCCCTCGACTTCCTCTCTTTTTTGGCTTGTGGCAGTAAAGAAGAAAGACCATATCATCTGCCAGCTGATGAAAACTTGAATCACTGTACACTGTCACCAGATCATTTGGAGGAGAAATGATAAATGCCCTAAAGAAAGCCCTAGGATGTTATATGTAAATCTGAGGTAAGAAGAGCCAATAAGGTCTGTGACAACATCAAGCCAGTTACCAGCAATGAAGCAATTATATGTGAGACTGAAACAATCTATAATGACAGCTATAACCAAGGCACAGGAAAGAGGGCAGGAGACCACTTGGAATAATCTGAAATATCTAGTGTCCTGAGAGGAGAGAAGGATGACCTATTCCAGAGCTCAAGGGTCAGAAAGATCTGGAATTATAAATGGAGATTGAAGGCACTATATCACACAACTTTCTAATTATAAGTGCCTGCGTTCTTCGATATGCCTGGTAAAGGCATATGTTATAAAATGACTGATGGCAAGGAGGCATAAAGAATAATGCAAGCACACTGAATAGAAACAAGGGGGAGGGAAGAATTGAAAATGAACGCACACAAGCTATCTGTGAAGTGAGTACAATTTAACCTGGGCCCAGGTGCCACAAGACAGGTGTACTCATATACTCCTCGTAGACCAAGAAATTGCTATGACCTTTGTGCAAGAGGCAATTTAGTAATATGTAGCAACAGCCTTAAAACCCTGTGGTCCCTCTGACGTGGGAAGTTTATCTTCTATGTTATATTAAAGAAACAGTCCAGGATATGAAAGTGACTTAATGAAGCATTAGTAAAAACAATAACAAGAAAAACTAACATTTATTGGGTGTTCACATTCCCTTAACAGAAGAGAAAGCTTATTCTGGATGCTGAAGGAGGCTTCAGGTGGGGAAATGAATAAACATTCAAAAATTCTATGTAACAGATAAATGCCTGATTTTTATAACATGACACACTGCTTTTCTTTACCTATAAGGTAACTCCACAGATGAGCCAAACGCTCTGAAGTGTAGCCAGCAGAAAACAAATGCGTATCTACAAGCCGCTTTCATTTATACCTGTTTATGTTTCTAGACAAGTGGATAAAAGAATTTTTGGTCAACAAAAACAGTTCTTTTCACTGAATATTAAAAGAAAAAAGTTATCATTAAAAGTCACATTATGGTACAGAAAATAGAGATATCACAGTTTTATCCATTTATAACACAGCAGATTTCATAAGACAGAAGAAAATAAAAACATAAAAATGTTGACTGGGGGCAGGGCTGAGGTTCAGTGGTAGAGCACCGCCCGACATGCATGAGGTCTTGGGTTTGGTCCTCAGCAGCCCCCAACCTAAAAAATAACTGAAGCTCCTGTGCTACATCATATTTCTCAACTCACTTCAATACAAGGGTGTTCACTGCAGGGTTGCTTATGTTGGCTTCCTGAGTACCTACTAGAGGTTACTGGTGAAATATCTTATATGCCCACGTAATACAAGCCCAAAGAACCTATTATAAAGCTTAATGCAGAGCTATATTTACAGACAATGAAAATGACCTCACTATCTTCTGAGGTGAAGAACACATGAATATATAATGGCATATACAGTAATATTCTATTTAAATATTTAAAAAAATTAATAG
Source organism: Hystrix cristata (assembly GCA_004026905.1). Lineage (NCBI taxonomy): Eukaryota > Metazoa > Chordata > Mammalia > Rodentia > Hystricidae > Hystrix > Hystrix cristata. The sequence continues at coordinate 45,464 of PVJO010002019.1, forward strand.
TGCTAGGCTTGGTAGTGAATGCCTGTCATCCTAGCACTTGGGCAGCAGAGGCAGGAGGACTGCAAGTCCCAGCCCAGTCTGGGCAACTCAGGGAAACCCTGTCTCGAAAATAAAAAAGAGAGAAAGGGATGGCACCTAGCTTCCTGCGAAGGTCCCAGTTTTGACCCCCGCCAGCGGAGGTGAGGAGAAAAAAAGGACACACTTTGCAGGCCACAGTCTGGGACATTTTATGCTAAATTGTCCTGCATGTACGGGGAGCACAGCCATGCAGGGGAAAGGGTCCTGCTTCTGTGGGCTCTCCTCGCTCCGCATGTTTCCGGGCCCGCTGGGGTGCGCCCTGTGTGCTGGGGCTGGGTGTGGTACAATGCCTGCTCTGCTCCCACAGAAAGCCCTGCGCAGACACGCATAACCCCCAGGCCACCGCAAAGCCACTCGGACCAAGTGAATGTGTGGCCGACTGTTTGCCCGGGGCACCAGGGGAGCTCCCTGCAACGTCCCCTCTCACCTCAACTAAAGCAAAACCAAAAACCATTTCCTGAATATTTTCTGTGGATAGTTTCTAAATCTTCTGCAATACACATCAGGCGAAAAATTCAGCTAGGTTTAACAATATTTGTGAAAACGTATGTTTTTAAGCTATACTGAGAAATGTGATAGATGATGTATATTAATAAAAATTTGCAAATAATAAAGTATAAGTAAGTGTGGTGAATACAAACTTTCTTCTTCAGACAGCATTAAACTTAAACACTTAGAAATCTTCACAAGAAAACAGAAAGGTGATATATCCTTTATGGAAAGAGTCTTGTGGCAGGGGATGGTGGAGAAAGACTGCTACAACTGCATAATACATGCTGAACCGTACAAAAATATCCTAGCCTGAGAGCAAGGAGGTCAGGGAGAGAAGACGGAGGGCAACTGGGGTGGATATGATCAAACTGTATTATATACATGTATGAAAATGCCACAACATAACCTGTTATTTCGTATAATTAATACACACAAATAAAAATATCTTGACTTTTATATGTGTCTAAGATACTGCAATTAGGCTTTCTGTAAACTTCAACTTGTCTTTCCTCATTTCATGAAGGAAGGAACTAAGGCACAGAGGGGAGAGGTGCCTGGCCCAATTTAGAAACTTGTCTTCTATAATGCAGATTGTAATGCAGACTGTGCCCCTAATAACACAAAACCAGAAACTCAAGACAATATAGCTCTTCAAGCATCAGTGCATTGTCTAGCACTTCAGCCACGTATTACATGCCAAGGTCAGAAGTTCCTAAAGCTTTGGATACGGGCTCTGGGTAGGGGCAGAGGTAGTTTCATCCTTTGGCACCAGTTTTCTACCTTTCTATGAGATTAACATTATATTCTTGTTACAATCCGAAGAAAAGATTCTCACCAAAATCTTAGCCTATGAACTGTTATATTGTACTTAGTTTCCAATCAACAGCAAGTGAGAAAGGAGCTTGTGAGGGCTCAAGCTGAATGGGTACAGCTCCCTCAGTCAAGAATTAACACCATCCTTGAGTGAGGGTTGTCATCACTGTATTGTTATGGGTAGATCTTGGTTTATTCTTCAACATGCTAGTGACCACAATTCACACCACCTTTCCACTGCTAGGCCTCCGTAACCTTACTCATTATTCCCACAATGTGAAACAGAACGCAGATTTCAGGTGGCAAAGCTCTGCTCGGTAGATGCGACTAGAAGAGAACTCTGAGTACCACACAGCCATTATGGAGTAACTGGCCTACGCGAAACTGCTACTATGGTTCACAAATTCATTGTCAGGTTCCAGCCTCTAGCTGTTCTCTGATTGTTCTAAATACTTGACAAACTGAAGCCTTTTCACTTTCTGTTGAAATTGCCTCATCTCCCTGTCAGGGCGCCATGGGGGACTCCATTACTTTTCTGACTTCTCTCCCCTCCTGACAAGTCATTTAGCTGGCTTCTTGTTGTGAAGGCTGTCCATGTCAAATTAGCCAGGGCCCCTATTGTCCTTATTACCACTCGAAAAGCCATCATGAGTAATGCTACGGGGTCCCTCAGTTGTCATCATTTGTCAGAAAGAAAGGGAGTGTGGTTACATATAGCTGACAGGTAATTTCAGTGTCTACAATTACCCCAATTAGTCTTGTCATAAACAATTCGATAAATGCACACCAATACAAACAGATAAACACACCAAGGTCTCTCACTATTAATGCTGTATAATGGGTAAATCAGTGATATGATGCTATATTTTATTTATTTTTTTTAAGCTATCCTCAGCTGTGCACTGGCACTTGCTACCTGGTCAGCACAAATTGTACTATCTACTTTCATTAGCTCATCACTACAAGGAAATCTGAAAGGCTGTGACAAAATTCATTTAGAGGGAGAGAGTAAGAGCAGATTGTTATAACACCTGCTTTAGGCATGGAGACAACGGTTTGCTTTTGTCAGTTCAGAACAACCACAGGCTTTCATGTTTGCTATTTTCTGTTAAAACATCAATATATACGGACGATATATGATGGAAATGGGAAGCAGAAAAATTATATCCACACTGCAATTAGGAACATGATTTTTGGAGTAAAAAGCCATTCTGCCAAGTGCAAAAGTTAGCAACTACATACTAAAAAGGATTGTGGGCTGGTAGATTTACATGTAAGATGGTTACACTTTTTTTCAACTAAGCATTCCTATCTATTTTTAAGACTATACCTTAAAGCTATGTCTGGTGTCAAAGTTGTTTATCCACTTCAGTATCTTATGGATCTATTTAATAAGGGCACCAATGTTTCTCCTTGCTGGACTCTACACAGAAGTGAGGAAGACCTGTTAAATGGAGTACACTCCTGTCTCCCATATTCTCGAAATCCTGGGAAATGAACCTGTTTTAACACAACATTCTCTAGGATCACTCTTCGGTAACACTGTATTCAGCTCTGAATGAAGCACTGTTAAGTTTGCTCTTGTGATTCACATAAATAAGGGCTCAAGACTCAACATCTGTAGCATCCACTGCACCCTGTCTGTTTGCTGACCACAATCTTAAGTGATGGCTGAAAAACCCAACACAAGGATATTGTTGTAGGAAATTGCTCTTGGCAACTATTTGTTCAAGCTCAAGATTTTTTTTTTTTAAACCAACACTAAGAACCCACCAGAAAATAGGACAGGTCTCCCTAATGAGTAATCTATTTTAGCACAGTCTTGTCTAGGCATGACAGTTTACTGAGAGGCTTGAAAAACTCGTAATTACCAGTGTTACAGGGCAATTAATGTATATTACACTGCACTACTCATGGCAGCAACTGTCATTTTCTCAATAAAAATGAGTACTCTTCAGCTAAAGGTGACATTAATTGGGACTTTAATGACTATGCAGAGGAGCTGAAGCCAAATATGAACAAAACAGCGATTCAATGAGCGACTTCAGAAACGAGAAAATTGTACTAAAATGAGATTAATTGCTGTTTAGAAAAAGGAAAGAACCTAAAAAGCTATTAAATTGCAGGGTTTGGGTGCCCGGGTGACGGTTGTGATGTTAATCTTGCATTCTCACAGCAGGCAAATATTCACTAAATTCAGAGCCTTTTGACAGCAGGAAAAATCATGTATGCTTAACTTCAATCCATCAAAAATATATTTCAGCTTTTATCAGTGTTCTAAATACTTCTGCAATTTCAAAAATTACTGCTCCATTCCTTGGCTGTCATCATGCAAATGTGAACACTGTCAATATTGCCATGAAAAATTTCCCAGCTTCAAAAGGACGACTTCAGTGATACAGAAAGAAAAACGTGAAGATTAGAATTGCAAAACACACACTACTAATATAACAGAAATCAAACAATAAGAATTTAATGTTTAAGTTGTGGAAATTGCTAAAATAGAAAATGATGGGGTGGGTCCTTTTTTTGGTGGAAAAATCAAAGAAAAATAATTCTGAGATTCTTTCAAGGTCTGTAACTTTATGGTTAATTAATCGCCACCAATAATTAGGATTGGAGTTTGTAGCTTAACTTCAGGTGTTGTCATTGTTAAATATTACTCTCCAGTTTCTAGAAACTTTTATGCTTGCTTTTAGGTTTTTTAAAAACAATTTTATAATTGCTTTTCTTTCTGACCTTTTCAAATATCATGATGATTGTATATACAAAACATGGCACTTAAACTTTGACATGGAAGAGAGGTAAACAGACTTGATAACTCTGGAGTTATAGATTCTGTAACTTGCTTGCTTGCTTTATTTATTTATTTATTAAAGAGACGAGCAAGCTAATATCTTAAAAAATGAAGGAGTTTTCAAAAGAGTTACATTTTGGACAAAACTGAAGTATTCGTGATAGCTGTTGCCATAAAAAGATTAGGTCTGACTTTCTAACAGTGTTCACTTTCCTAGTACGTAAGCAATTCTGTTTGTTCTGCATTTTAATATTTAAAGAGCCTTCTCATCCACAGTTTAGGTCAGGGCTCAAAACACATTGACATACATATAATTTTGGCCACACTCAAGAACAACCTCTACTAAATGACAGAAGAGAGGTGAAGTAGTGTACTTTCCATCTCCAAATCAATGATAAACTCTGTCTATTCTAAAAATCCAGAAATATAAATCCCCTGACCTCCGTTAAGAAGATTGCTTATTGGCTACTTGTCTGCCAGAATATACTTATAAGGCCACTATGGGGAAGTAAGTGGGGAAGAGAAACACACACAGACCCAAGCCTACGTCTGCACTCAACCACAGGACGTTCTGCTAAGTTTTACCTTCCAGCTGTTTTGTTCCCTATAAGCATGCTTTCCTGAGTTCTGAATCCAAGTTTGGCTGTAACCCTCTTGGTAAAAGAAGTTGCTTTCAAGGCCCGGCATCTCCCCAGCATTACCTGCTCCTCCTTGTCCTCCAATTTTCCCTTTTTCTTGTATCTAGACTTTTATGTTAACAGCACAATTCTTCCTTAAGAGTCTAACAAATGTCCTTTTTAGTCTCTTTTTTTGGGGGGTGAAAAGGGGCCTTTGTTACTCATTGTGTCATTTCAAAAACTAAGCTTCTCTCATACCTCAAAAACAGCTTTATTTTAAAGACAAAAAATTCACCAAGCTCGCCCTAGAAGTCTTTTCAGGCAGACTCCTTAGAGAAGACAGGTGCCTTTGGCTAAATTATCTCTACTGACAAACCATTCACATAAATTTGCTTTTTTAAAAAAAGTACATGTCAATAGTTTGATTCCATTTTGTCTATGCAAATACCATTGATAAAACTTTCAATAGAAGTTTTCAGGGAGTGGAAGAGTTCCAAACTAGGTATTGAAATGGGCCTCAGGAATAGGATACTAATTCACCAAACTTGCCAAGAATGATCTAACCCAGCAGCCATACAAAGGCAACCACCAACCATCCATATGATCCTAGATAATCCCTTATACTGTATCTCTAGGATCTCATCTCCATTCTGCAGTTTACTGAGTGAGGCTCCGTTTGGGGCTCCAGGTTTCCTATTTGCAAAATGGGAGCAACTTTGTCATGCTAAATTTGCTGCCTGTGAGCTAAGCGCTGAGCTCTTGGCAGACACCACCAGCTCCAGGAATGTTAACGATTGGAATAAACCTTTAAGGAGAGTTCTCAAAATGAATTTATTCGATACTGTTGTTCAATTGCTGAAATTCTTTACCCCTCGCAGTTGCCACACTGGTGCTACAGAAGACAGGATCACGTTGAATCATGAGAAAGACTTGTACAAAAAAGCGGGAAGCACTGCTTTCTCAGCTAAGGCTGAAATTCCATTTTTAACTTCATTATTAATTTGCACAAATATCATAGGTCTCTCTTCCAAAATTCTACTCTGGAGTTTAAATTTCTCATGTGGGCCCTTCCTAAGGTTGAAATGTACCACAACGTCCATCAATCTCACAACTGACAGACCACGTTTAAACTGGGAATAGTGACAAGTTACAGGGACTTTTTTTTTTTTTTAAATCAATTCCAGGAGATTAGTAAGATACGTTTTTAGATGCATACCCTCAGAACATTATAAACGCAGAGAGAAGCCAAACTGGAATATTTCAAGTTTGGAAGATGAACAATATTTTGATGTGCCAAGGCTAATACATTATATGTTTTGAGTCTTACTATTAAGACCTGTAGCAACTGTTTTAAGAGATGAGTAGAAATGAAACAAATGGTAAATGTTTATTCAGTCATACAGTTCTGAAAGAAAACAACTGTTAATTTGCATTAGCTTGGGATCACTTAGCAGACTGCTTTTTAAGAGCTATCACCTCTAGGCAGCCCAAAGAGAGGAAGCTTTCATTCACTCTTCTTCTACCTGCTCCTCTGTGATACTTAATCTACACTTAGTTTTTTCTACTTACCACTAATAGTCAACAAATTAAGTCACTTCAAAACAGGCCAATGAGATAGGAAGACAGGGTGTGGCTAACACTAGTTAGGAAAGGAGGTGTGACAGGATCCCAGGACACATGCACAGAACAATTCTCAGAAGCCTGCATGTGGACTTCTCATGAGAAATGAAGCAGGTTTCTGATAGGATGACTTACGTAGGACACCAGCAAGGGAAATATGAAAAAGGGACAGTTGCCATTAAGCACTCGCTATAGTGCCTATTCATGGTAGCCTACCCACACTATAGGGTGTATATTTAATTTTAGTTTTTCCTCCCTTCTCACGCAGCCCAAAACTCACTCTGGAGAGCCCGTTTTTCCTTTATCTTTAATAAGTGTGAAACTTTGCTACCATTTGTTTTTGTTTCATTCAATTTTTGTCCAAAACAGAAAGTTAGAGGTGACCTAGAAATCACCTCTAACAGGAAACTCCAGTGCCTCAAAATCCAGTAACACCATGTTTCTTTTCAATTAGGTTGTGAGAGTCCAGAGGCCAAACACCTGAGCGTCAGCCCGGGCAGATTTCACCTTAACTCTATGTTCCAATACAGAAAATTCTAGAACAAGGAACATTTTTAGTCATCAAATAATTATATTTACTATCACTTTAGTGCAACCAGAATGGCTATACTACATAAAAGTTTCAGACTTTGGAGGACTTTGGATTTTTGTATTCAGGAATCTATATTAGTCTGCTTTTCCTTGCTGTGATAAAGTACCTGAGAATAACTGCTTAAAAGAGGAAAGATTTATCTTGATTCCTGGATTCAGAGGTTTTAGTCCCCTGGCCAAGGCAGAAACATCATGGCAGATGGGCATGGTCGAAGAAACCTGCTCACTTTGTAGCAGCCAGGAAGTAGAGAAAGAAAGTACTAGAGAAGAAAGGGTAAGGGTAAGGACCAGATATAGTCTCCCAAGGTCTCACACTCATGATCCACTCCTTTTAACTAGACTTCACCTCTTGTTTCCATCACTTCCTAATAGTTCCATCAAATTAATCTTCAAGATCCCGTCACCTCTGCGCACAGCACCACTGCAGATCAAGCTTTCTACACATGAACTTTTGCAGGATCTTTTAGATCCAAATTGTAATGGAAGCTCAACTGGTAAAGCCTATGCAAATATTTCAAAATCTAAAACACTCCTTATCTGAAACACTACTGGATACAAGCATTTTAGACAAGGAATACTCAACCTGTACTTTTTTTCTTGTCCTTAGCAACATTTTAGGATCTAAATTTCATTCCTGCTCTTTGTGGGGAGAAACACCCCCCACTCAATGGTCTAAAGAATGGTCTTTACTGGTATTGAATGGTAACATGCAGCAAAATCAAGAGAGGATGGTAGTCAACCTAATTTTAGACCTCGCCACCAAGGCGGCACTGGGTGCTATTAGAATAACATTATCTTCAGGAACACCCTGGGATTCCTGGGGCATTAAGAGGTGAGCTGAATCTTATCTCAGTCACATGTCTGCCTATTTTAAATCTATTCCTGCTTTTATCAATAAAAATGGAAGGAAGAACATTCTTGATAAATGCAAATACAAAGAACACTTGGCTAAGCAGTAAAAATAGTCATTTTGCAAATATTGATCTAAGGTTTAAAATACCTAAATCAATCAGATGAGGTTTCCTTTTCCAATGCCACATAAATTTTAGAAGCATACTTATTTTGATATTATGCGACAAAAATAAAAAAAAATGGAGGTTTGGGTACTTTATATTAGGAAAAGGTGAAGTGTTTTTTGTCTTATCTATGATTTTTTTTTTTTTAAACCTTTGAGTTGTCCACCCAACCAGTCTGAGTCCCAACTACTGATTTTCATGACTTTTCTAAGGGCCCTTGTCTCCCTTTCATAAGCTGAGTTGTAAGGTTGGACCTCTTTTACATATGCTGTTAGTTTTAAAATATTTTGGAACCGATGGTTGAGCCAGGATAAAATGGGAAGCGATTTTTCAGTGAGCCAAACAGCTAACATTCTTAAAACTGTCCTTCCCTGAATGAGGATAGCTGGCTCAGAACACTCCTCCTTGTCTTGCAGGAGGGTTCACATCACTGCCTGGGTGCTCCCAACAAACCCCGTGCACGAAGCTGTGCCAGTGCTGTCACCATCCACCCCACAGACTGTGGGTGCCTTCAGGGAAGGACACACACTTGTGGGACAGTTTTGTTGAATAATAAACGAAAAAATCTGGCTCTGACATTAATGACTTAATCTTGGACAAGTCACTTCATCTTTCTGAGGCTTTGTTTTCCTATCCATTAAAATGTTCTCAGTTTCCTAGAGGAATGGTTAGGCTCAAACAAAATAATGATTGTATGAATGCAATAGATTACTACAGCTGTTGTTAATAATTACCATTTGGATCTAGACAATAAAACTGCACTGTTCCATGGGAGGGAGAGGGGGTTCCTGATAGTCTCAACAGTTTTTCCCTAAGGAACATATAACAATCTAATTTTCTAAGAATTCTAAGATGTCAGGTCACACCCATAGTTTTTGTTATTTTATTTGCTTTTTCTTCCAATCACTTATGTCTCTCCAGTCTCAGCCCATCACTCCAAGCCAACCCACAGACCTTTTCTAGGTTCTGGATTCTGCTCAGAAAGGCATAAAACGCTCGGGTGACTGAATTTGGGCATTTTCACACATACGCATGTTTATTACGGCAACACGATGCTTCAGAAGGCTCCTGGCACTGCTGAAAAAGCAGGACTCTGCTCAGGTGGACAAAAAGCCAGGTAGGACCTGACTGGTGCCTTGTCCCCCTCTCCAGTACCACTGCCCCTCACTCTTTAGACTCCCTCCTTGTTTACATCACCTGTTCTCTTTTGTCTAAGTGGACTGGTGTAAAGAATATAAATGGGAGAACTCTAGAGTGAAGAAAGAACACTTGTATAGATAAGACATTTCTCTAGGGTTGTTTGGAAGTTACTAAGCTCAATCTAACAAAAACTCATAGATCTACTTTGTTTTTTGAACAAGAATCACTGTTTAATAACAGACAGCTAGCTGGGTTCAGACCAAATGGTTCCAGAGACCTCATAAGACATCATTTATCAAATATATAATGAATAATTTCCACAGTCAGCCAAATTATTTGAGAACCTACACAAGTAACTGAAGCTGAAGAAACTCTGGTGTGCCTAATGAGCCCCTATATGAGCTCTGGTGTGCTATATGAGCCCCTCATCCCAAATTCCCTAAGAGATGAAAAGCACTACAGGTGAATCCAGTGCAGGGGATTATTTTTAAGTCAGCAGAGCAATACAAGCATATTGTTTGTTTTGTGCATCTGTTTTATCTTAATCCTGAACTAAAAATTCATTTATAATGCTGTATACAAATGCCGTGTTTATATTGGTATCATATGCTGTTGCTTGAAATCCTATACATTAAAATTAAGAACAGAAATCCAAGTTAATGGTCAAAGACAACCAATAACAAAATGACTAAATTACAGTTGTCAAACATCATTTGATATGTATATTTCTGAAGGGTTTTGGGGAACAATAATTATTAAAACTAAAGTGATATGAGTGAGTGTTTATGACTTCCTATTGAAAAGTTCAACTAGCACAGAATTCATTCAGGTTGAAGACAATCATGTGGCCACTCTATGCAATGGCCTAGTGATTTTACATCCTGTTGTCAAAAATCAGCAGTGTTATTGGTAGTGATACATGCTGGAGAAGGTTGGAGGTTAAAGTTGATAGGAGGGGCAAGAGAAAAATCAAGTAACTCCTTTTGAGAGATTACAACCTTTAACATATTTGCATCTGTTGGCAGTTTTTACAAACTTTACAAGTCAGTGGTTGGTGATGCTCTAAAAAAAACTGATCCTCAGATCAAAAGTCAGATAGATCCAATAAATGTCTTTTTACTTTGAAGTAACCCCAAGTGGTTAAGGTACCCCGGCTTACTGCTATTTGACTTTATAAAGTTTAAATAGAAAACAACTCTACTTATTTTTCAAGTATCTGAGGTCTCTGAAAAGTGGAATCACTAAGCCCTAATGCACAGGGGAGCAGCAGTTGTAAGGTAAGAGAGAGACTGGGAGGTGTACAGGCCTACACTGGAGGTCATGTTTGCGCGGGCGGATGGGCGAGGAGGCAGCTTACTGGAGTACTGGCTCCTGTCCTCCAGAAATGTTCAGGTTCTTAGCAGTCTCACACTGAGCAGAACAGGATCCATGATGGTTCCTGTACCACAGCTGTAATAGTGCTGCAAGTGAAGCCCCAGCACTGTCTGTAAAACCATCTCATTGTAACACCTGTTTTCCTCAAGCTGGCACATACTTGTTTACTCATGGTTAGTTCCTATATTAACTACTTCTAGTGACTTTTTGTCAAGCATGTTTTATATGCCAGGCCGTGTGTGTGTGTGTGTGTGTGTGTGTGTGTGTGTATGTGTGTGTGTGACCCAGGACATAGTCATTCACTCATTCAATCTTAAAAATCTAAACTGTGCTCATTTCACAGATGTATAAAAAGAAAAAGGCCAGAGAGGCCTGGGGATGGAGCTTGGTGGTCTAGCACTCGACTACCATGTACCAGGTTATCAGTTTGAAGTGCAGTGCTGAAAAGCAAAAAAAAAAAAAAAAAAAAATTCAGAGAAATCAAGATATATGACCAGATCATACTATAAAGGGTCAACTGGGAATCAGACTTAACTTTCCCACATACCTGGCCCCAAACTCATGCCCTTTCTCCTTCGCTATAATTCTTGCATTGTAACTAGTGATTGAAGAATTTCTAAACTATTCCTAAACTATTTTTTAAGTCATTAGTTGATTTTAATGCACAATGTAGTACTGTACAGTAGCGAGGGAACGAGACCCAGCAGGACACATCCTCAGGCCTTATGTTAGGTCAGCATGTGGTTGGGACAGGTCTAATAATATCACTGGCTGCTACTAATTATTAAGATAAACATTTTGGTGTTTAAAGAGCTCTTTATGCAAAGGTAATAGTAGTATTATATAATACTAAATACTAGTGAAATTTAAACAATTCCTACCATATTCCCAATTTGTTTTTTATTTTTAAAAGTTTTACCCAACTCGCAAATTACAGAGTTCAACAATGAAAGACTGAAATCTCATTAGTTCTCAGTTTCCTCACTTGGAAAATTAGATCACCATCTACAAGTTCTTTTGGCTAGCTATATGAGGTATATTTGAAAAATATGGTAAACGTTTAAATTTTTAAAAATTTATTACAGTAAAAGATACATTACCATTAATCATCCTTACTTTGCACACATTTACCCCATTGTTCTTGGCACTTTCTGAAGCAATTCTAGGAGTCCTCTTTCATGAGTGTCTTCAGCTGCACTCCTGTGGCTGCCTCCATGTCCTGAGTCAGTTCAAAACGTTTACCTTTCAGGGTCATTTTGATTTTGCAGAAGAGCCAGAAGCTGCACAGGGCCACAACTGATGAATAAAGTGGATGAGGACACAGTCTGATGCTTTCATGGTCCTGTGTTTCTGTTGGATGGCATTTGGCAGCCACACCCACCATAGTTGTGACTGCACCTTAGATGACACTCACCAAAGAGGATATCCAGAACTGCTTCAGAAAGTAACAAGAAAAATGAACTATGTGCCCAAGGACAGGAAGGATATTCTGAGGGGGATTAATGGCAATATGTCTTTTACCATAATAAGTTTTAAAAATTTAAATAGTCACCGTATATTTTGAATACCCCTTATATGAAGTCTATAAGTCTGTAACTTTTAAAAAATACCCTGCTTAATTCTAATGACTGAGCTCACACAGTTATTTAAGGAACTAAAGAAACTCACCTTTATAAATGAAACGAGGAGGAAACCATAACTTTGAAAAAAGTTTACTTAGAGAAAGAGCATGGAGCACAAGAAAACCTGTAGCCCGCTGAAGCCATGTGTTTTGGTGAACCTTAGTGACTGTACACAAATGCTTTTAGAGTACAATTACTGAGGAATGACTTGAAAGCACCTTAATTTTTCACCCAGAAATGTTTGTCACAGTGTTATGAGAACCATCAACTTTTATTTACAAAGATAATAAACATTTTCCAAACATTTCCACTCATTGTTTAAGACAGAAAACCTGGCCTTTTGAAACGTTTTTTTTAAAAAATGCACTGCTGAGAAACTGACGATTTGAAGATGTTTTTGTTGTTTATGAACACCTTCTGTAAAGATTCTGTAAAAAAAAAAGTTCCCAGATTCTAGCACTGTCTTGTTTTTCTTTACCTACGAAGTATCTAAGCATATAAGCACATGTGTGTATGTAAACATATGTATTTATATGTGACCTGCGGAACAGATCATTTTGTTTCTCTCTGACATAGATGGCAGAATAAGGGAAAGGAACACGGCACTCCAGATATCAGAAGCCCACAGATCAAGTCTTTGTGCAAACAAATTGGACCCTGAGAAAGGCAGATCATTTAAATAGTATTCTACATTCTGAATCTTATTACTATTATTAATATCTTATTTCTCAGATTTAACAGATCACAACATAAGTCCTCAATATCCCGTCTGTGTTTCCTTTTTTCCATCTCCACTGAACTCCTCTTGTTCCTCCTCTGCCGTGCACCTGAATTTCAGCAACAACCTCTCACCTGGATTCCCTTTTCTAGTGGTTTCCATATTGCTGTTCCCCAAAACACACAAACAAAACCAAACACCTCTAGTATGTCTTTCACACTATGGTTTAACTATATTTCAGATGCTCACTCAGTGCGACTGTTTGAAGTCCATGGTGTCACTCAGGGCTTGTCTTTCTCTGCTGATATTTCCTGTGTTTCTATCACATGACAAAGTCTGCAGCTTCCAGTCACTCACAGCATTCCTGGATTAGCCTCCTGAACCTTTCCTCCATGTGCTCCTTGTGCATCTCAATGGCAACACTTTGCAGTCTGTAATTGGTGGTTTATTTGCCATAACTGCTGGTTTACTGGTCTGCACTCCCCAGTTCACTGAAAGAAGGAACTGCATTTGGGGGTATCTTTGTATTTAGAAGCCTGGCATAGTATCTGGTTTATGCTTGGCTCTTTGTAAAATTTTGCTCATTAGTTATGTGAGTGGAGTAAAATAAAACGAAAGGCTATGCATTAAAGACAGGTCTATTGGGAACTGTGTGTGTGACAGACAAGCCTTATTTTAATTTACAAATATTTATATGCACTCTGAAATACATGATCTTCATGTTTAAGCACATTCTTTACAAAGTAAAGACCATAATCTCTAGCCCTATGTGTCCAGTGGTGTGATTTGGTGTAGATGATGGACTGGTAAGTGAAATCTATAAAATGATTTTAACTATTTTAAAAAAGGGTCTATTATAAAATAATAAAATTATTAGTAAGTTTGATGATCATTTTTCTAAATCTACAGTGGAAAACTGATTATTTATTTTTTGCTTTGAGTAGGGTCTTGCTATATAGTTCAGGCTGGGCTAGAACTCTCAGTGATCCTCCCGCCTAGTGCTGGGATTATAGATGTACACCACCACAAATGCTTATTTTGGAACCATATTTCCTTAAAAATAATGCTTTTTATTTAGAAAGGAAGTGCTCACTTTGGCAGAACATATACTAAAATTATTTAGAAAGGAAATTGCCTACACACACAAACACACACACACACACTTTAATCCTTAAAATAGTGGTAAGCAGGGGCTGGGGATTTAGCTCAGTGATTAGAGTGCTTGCCTTGTAAGCACAAGGGCCTGAGTTTGATTCCCGGCACCACAAAAAAAAAAAAAAAATAGTGGTAAGCATGAGAATATATTAAAAATTAAGTTACAGGTCCACTTAAGAACTTAAATGGCCAAAAAGGGACAATTATGAACAGGATGTTTGTATATATTTCTATGTTCTATGATTTGAAAAATTTTTAGTAAATACATTAAATGAGTTAATTTAACTAATCAGAATCAATTCTCTCCCTAACAAATATTAAGAGTATGTACAAGTGATAGATGTATAATTTTTTTCTTTTTTTTGGTGCTAGGGATCGAACTCAGGGCCCTTTGCTTGTGAGACAGGCACTCTAACCACTGAGCTAACTCTCCAGCCCCAGATGCATAATTATTGACAGATGCATAACTTGGGTCAATAACAGAATAATAATATAGATGAGAAAACGAATTGGATAACAGTTGTTCTGAGTTTTACAGAAATGTATTTCAGAGCTCTTTCCAGTGAACCACGCATATTTTTAGAAAGCAATGGTTGTTCATATAATAAGTCTAGAATTTGATTATTCAGACTATAATACAGACCAAAGTTGAACAAATTCTTAAATAAATTTAAAGGAAAATATAATATGCTCATTTTGGCCAGTATCATGTCTTTATCAGTTCAGTATTTCTCACCTGTGGGTGTTTCAGGGAGAATAATGACAAATGTACTTATAGTTTATAGGCTCCTAGCTATGTGCTAGTAACACATGAAGTACTTAACATTTTAGAGATAAAAACAAACCATTGTTTTACAAATGCTTGGAAAACTATACTTTTTATCCCGCTAGTTTTATTATAATCCATCAGAAACCTGATGTTTAAAATATGCATGGCTGGGAGGTTAGTAAAATCCATTTATCACAATCTATCCATACGTACACACTGAAGTAATGGCCAAGATGATAGCTGCACATTCATCCTGCCTACTTACTGAATTATGGATATATACAAATGTAGTGGGACATAATATTATAGGTGATCAGCTGATTAAGGGACACAGGAATGACAGCACACAAGTCAATGGCCTCATACCAGAAAAACGTACAGATGTCCTATAGTCTGAGTATTCAATGCCTCAATAAACAAATGGCCAAATGGAGCTATGCACAAAGGCCAAACACTTTAATGCTATTTTCTAACTTGCAGTCTGAATTTGATGTATAGAGGAATCCAAGTCAATCTGGTAGAATGAAATTCAACTATTGAAACTTACTTTATCACTGTTGGCCAGAAAGACCTTCCCTGTTCACTTTAAAATGATGGAAAAGAAAATGTATTGATTTATTTACTATTTTTCCCAATATAACATAAATTCCCTAAGGACAGAGGCCCCGTTTATCTTATTTGTTGCTATGTTTCTGGTGCACAGAATAGTGAACACAGTCAGTGCTCAATATGAATCTTCTGAATGAGTGAAGATATTAGAGAGTACAATCAGACCATTCTGGAACACCTGGGGGGGGGGCCCTAGACCTATAGATGTAGAGAGATATTCAGACCCAATAGTTCTTGGCTTCTCAACCAAATATGGACAGGATTCTAATTTGGCTGGTTGACATTTGATTCCTGTCATGCTTTTCATGTGCTCTGTCCCTCAAGGGTCATAGGCAGGAAGTTCAACCCCTAGTGAGGTAATGTTGAGAGAAGGGCCTGGTGGAAGGTAATTTTGTCATGGTGTTCTACCATCATAAAAGGATTCATGCTGTCTCCTGAGAGTGGGTCGGGTCTGGTAAGAATGGATTAATTCCCTCCAAGGCAACTATTATAAAAAGAACAACCTGACCCTTCCCCAGTCTCTTGCTTCCTTATCCTATGATGTGATAAATTCTCTGTCACACACGGTTCAATTTGCCATGTCATAATGCAACCACAAGGATTCACTAAGGTCAATGAAGTGGCAGCATGATGTCTTTGGACCTCCAAAACAACGATCCAAACAAACCCCTTTTCTGTACAAAGTACACAACTTCAAGTATATTGTTATTGAAACACAAAATAGACTCAGGAACATGCTTTTGAAGAAACTAGAATAACTAAGAAACTTGTGTATATGGATCCAAGGATGGGCCGGTGTGTGGGGGGGTTACGTGACTCGTTGTTTCCACTGAGGGAGATGTCTCTCTGAAAAGCCTACAAAGAAAGTAGGTCCTTTTTGTCAGGTTGCTTTATTATAAAATTCCTTTTTACAAGTACACTGGAGCCAGGACTTTGCCCCTTAAGTGGAAGGACAGAAAAAAGTGTTTACAAAGTTCCTACTGTCAATTATCCAGTGATGGATTTCATGAAGGCCATGTAAGTTTCAAGAAAATACTTTTGAGATCTTTTATTTTAAAAACTTGAAATGATTTCTTCAGAATGAAAAAAATGAAATGTTTAAGGCAATAGGCTTATTTCCAGCCTCATGATTTCTCTTACCTTAATTCAATATGAGAGATGTAGTTTAGAAGAAGAAATCTGGACACAGAAACGTATAAGGGAAAGAAGTTGTGAAGACACAAGGAGAAGATGTCCATTTCAAGCTCAGGAGAAAGCCCTGGAACAGATCTTCCTGTCTCGCCTTCAGAAGGAACCAATTTTGCTAACAACTTCTTCTCAGACTCCTGGCCCCCAGAACTCTGAGAAAATAACCTGTTGTTTAAGCCACTCAGTCTGTGGAATTTCTGCTAAATAGCCCTAGCAAATTAATACACCTAGGGAATACTGCTTCATTTCTCAATACTGGAACTTTGTAAACTAAAAACATACTTTGTACATATTTAATTTCATTAAAATTATTTGATGAGGGCAATGAAATGAACTTGTCTTTAAAGAGATTAGCACTTACTTGGAAATGATTGCGTCTCAAAGAGATACAAGTGAAATTTTGTTTGTACCATGGTGTAGTAGGAAGGCTCTCATAGTGTAATAGGAAGGAGGTATTCCAGGACAGCCTATCTGTCTCCCTTTTTATGCTACTACAATTCCTCATAAGGTTGGATATAGTTTTAATCTATCATGATCCCCAAAGTGTCACATGTCTGGTGATTGGATTATAGAAGTACTATAGCTGACTTGCTGTTAGGAAGTGAGGTATGGTCAGAAGAGGCAGGTCACTAGAGGTGTCACCTGGAAGGGAATATCTCCCTTTCCAGCTTCTCCCTTTTCTTTCTCTGCTTCCCTTCTCTACTATGAGCAGCTTTCCTCCACCTGGCCCTTCTACTATACAGTTTCTGCATTTGAGCCAGCTGATGATGGACTAAAACTTCTAAAACTGTTAGCCAAGATAAACCTCTCCTCTGTCATGTTGCAGGTGTTGGATATTATGTTTCACTATGAAGAAGGTGACTAACATATTTTGGTACCAGGAGTGGGGCTACAGCTGTGAATATACCTGACCAGGTGGTTAGGAAGCCTTTGGAACAGGTTCATAGGAGGAGTTTGGGCAGGTTTGGAGATGCTACCTAGTGAAGCCCCAGAATGCTGTATGCTGGGTTTGATGGAGATTCTGGTTAGAACTTAGAAGACTGGAATGCCCACTGAAAAGCCAACAATAAAGCTTGGCTAAGGAGGTTTCATTTGGAGACAAATACTCCGCTGGCAGTTGTATTTGAGACTATATTTGTTATGCTCTAGCCGAAAATTTATCTACATTTTGCCTATATGCTGGGACTTCGCAGGAACCTGGGATTAAGCAGACTAATCTGGCAGAAAGGTGCTGCCAGATTAGTCTGCTGAAGCACTGGCACAGGCACTACTGGCGGCTTTTAGCTATATCTACCATGAGAATCAGGACCAAAAAGCAGAGCTGAATAATTTGAAAAACATTGCTCATAGCCAGAAAACACCTATAAAGGTAGGCTTGTAAAGTTTTGGCTCAAGAAAGCAGGGCTGTTGAAAAAATTAGCATTATAAAGAAGCCAAATAATCCCAGCACTTGGGAGGCTGAAGCAGGAGGATTGCTCTGAGTTTGAGGCCAGCCTGGGCTACATGGTGAGTTCAGGGCCACCCTGAACTATATAATGAGACCATCTCAAAAAAAAAAAAAAAAAAAGCCAAGTACTTTGCGTTAGTAGAAAACGAAAGACACCATGAGAGCATCTCAAGAATCAGACACCACCCTTTGAAGGCTGAAGGGTACAAAAGTGAGAGACTTTCCTTTTAGAACAGAGCCCCAGGAAACTCTCTTCTCACACCTAGGGAGTTAGTTTGCTGGGATATGGTTCACAGTACTCAGCCATCCACATTCTTGGAGGCGTCTAGCCATGCTCGAAGTGGGGGCTGGCTGTGGCTTAAGAAGAAGCAAATGTTGGTGTCATCCATGTGGCCTGGTTTTATGGACATGTACAATGCAGGAATTGTAGGGTCCGTGAGGCTTCCATTTAGATTTCAGAAAAAGATCTGGGAGGTCAGATAGTGCCCAGAGAGGGCAGTGTATGAAGCTGTGAAAATGAAACCAAAAGTGTAGCGGAGACCCCAGGATATAGAAGAAGCCAGGAATGTGGCACATATATGTAAATCTAGAGCTAAGTGAACAAAGCCATCCCAAGAGAAAGGCCATAAGGGCAGCAGTGCCATAGAGGCAGAGACACTCAAGCCCTTTAGGGTGTACATATGACCACAAATCGTCCTGGGTCCTAGAGGTAGAGCTACAGGATTCAACGTTCGTCCTGCTGGGTTTTGGTCTTGTATCGGTCTCATTACTTTGTATCCCCATATTTCTCCCTTTTCCGATAGGATTGTTTACCCTATGCAATGGTATGTCAGCAGTGTTTAACTTTCTTTTTGATTCTTACAGCCAAGAGTTTGCCTTGAGTCTCACAGGAGACTTTGGATGTGGACTTTTCAGCAATACTGGAACTGTTAAAATTTTGGTGACTCTTTTGGAGGCCAAGAGAGGAATGTTACAGTTTAAGTCTAAAATGGCCCCCAAAGCGTAATGTACTGGGAAGGTGACTGGATTATGGCGGTGCTATAGCTGACTTGCTCTTGGAAGTTTGGGTCCCTGTGGGTGAAACCCAAAAGGATAAATCTCCCTTCCTAGCTCCTCCCTTCTCTGTTTGATTCCTGGCTACCATGATGTACGCAGCTTTCCTCCTCCTGGCACTTTCACCATGTGGTTTCTGCACTGGACATGGCTGATCATGGACTGAAACTTTTAAAGCTGTAAGCCAAAATATAACCTCTCCTCCTTTAATTTGCAGGTATTAGACAGTGTTTTAAATCACTAAAAGTATTATTTAAAATGTAGGAGAGTAAACATAAAAGCCTTGATTTTCAATACTTTTTGACATATTAAAAGATTTGGCCATACTGGACCTCTTTATCTCCATGGCCTCATGGGCTAAAGGCACTGCTCCCTCTAGAAGTACTACTTCCTTTCAGGGTCTCTACAACCCCAGCCCTCTATACTGTCTGCCTGGCTCCACAGGTATCAGTGGTAATCTCTGACCAAAGGGGATGCTGTTTGGATTTTTTAATGAAGAAATGTATGGTGAGTTAGAATGGCCAAGTGGACATACCGTCACCTTTTAGATAGCTTAAGAGTGGTAGCCCATCTCAACCCTGCCTCACTCATGTCCCAGCACTGATCGGATTATCGTCTCCTATCTGTCAGTAGTTCACACAAGAGTTCCCAAGTGGCTACTCCAAAGGCAGCACAAGTATCAGTTACAAGTATCAGTTATGAAAAGTGATTTTTAGTCCAATAAGCTTAAGAAATGTAGGAGTAAACAATGATAAGCATATTTTCTTGATATAAAATTCAGATTATTTAATACTATGAATGTAGTACAAAATATTTTCAAAAAATTATTTGACCACTCAATCTTTGGTTTGGGAAACGTTTTCAGCAATAGCAGTCATTGAAACTTCAATTTAAGTAATCCTTTTTTCCTGTATAAAATGAAATCATTATTTTTACTAAGTAATATGGATTAGTAAATAATCATAGCATTTTAGATGAATATTCAAACAGAGTTTTAAAAAAAGAATAAGACTGTATGATATTTAATTTGGAACATGAATTTCTCAATTTTTGTTGGATAGGATATGTGTAGAGATAGCCAACACTACAGATCTTTTAAATTTAATAAAATAATTTTTTATAATTCTTAATAATCAAAATGGAAATAGGAAGATGGATCCAAGATGGATCCAAGATGCCATTTACTTTATTTTAAATTTGCTAACATTTGGAATATTTGCATAATTAATTTTGAAGTCTGATACTTGCCAGTAATAGTTAAAATATGTGTCACAGTATGCATTTCCTATAAAGCAACTGATAAATTAACTGTGATACTATCTTCAAGTTTATCAGCATATGAAACAATACCAATAATTGTATTTTCAATGTTGCCATTATTTTTCCCAGAAATTACAGTGGACTTCCTGGTAAAACAAAAGCAACAGAGAGAGCATAACTTGTTTCGTTTTCTTCAAAATTCAAAACTGCAAAATTCAAAGACTGATTGATTGTTTAGTTCCATGGCATATATATCAGATTTGTCACATTTCTTCCAAGTGTGAGAAACCTCACGAACATTAAATGCTGTAACATGAACAATTTGTGCCATTACCAATGCTGCATGCTATCTACATTTTAAAAATGTACTGTGCTTATTCAAAATAAACCCATCCAATTATCATAAATATTATTAAGGGCCTATTTTGTAGCAGGTACTATTCTATAGTCTTAGGCATACAGTGGTAAACAAAACAGACAAAAATCTTTTCCCTTGTGCAACTTTTATTCTAGTGGGGCAAACAAAATCTAACACTACAGATCATGCTAGACATTAGAAAGGATGAAGGGGAAACAAAGCAGTCAAGAAAGATGGTGGACATTTACAAAGGTTGAGTAGGTCTGTGATGATAATTAATCTGACTTTTTGACAATGAGCCATGTACACACTTACAAAAAATATTTCATGCCACAGGAAAAGTCAATACAAAGGGCCCAAGGAAACCATGTACCTGGCTAGATTTTAGGAATAGCAGAGGCCAGAGCGGTTGGTGCAAGGTGAGTGAAAGGGAATATGGTAGGAGGTAACGTCAGCGCAATGAACATGAGTAATACTACAGGACCAGAAGGCTGATGGTTCTTCCTCCAGCTCACTAGGGAACAACTGCCAGACTTTTAGTAGAGGATTAACATGGTCAGATTTATATTTGGTGATCTAAATGTTGAGACAAAGACTACTGGAGTGTGAGGCTGGAAGCAGAAAGACCAGTTAGGAGTTATTTCAATAATCTAGGAAAGAGATGACTGTGGTTTGGACCAAGTGGTAGCAGTAGAAACAGTGAAAAGTGGTTGCAGGTAGAGTCAACAGGATCCAGAAAGATCAGAAGTAGAGCAAGAGAGAAAGACATAAGAATGAGTCCAAAGTGTTTCAGTGAAGCCAATGGAAGGATAGAGTTGCCCCTAACAGAGACTGGATAAAACTTCTAGGGAAATCTGGAAGTTAGGTCTGGCCATGCTAAATTTGAGATGTCCACCTCACCTTTTTCTAAAGATGGTGAGTAGGCAGCTGGATATATGGGTATGAAGTTCAGGGCAGAGGTTCAGCATGGACACAACTTTGGGAAGTAGTAGCATACAGATGGTATTTAAAGTTGGGAGACTGGATGGAATCATCAAACAAAAGAACATACAGAAAAGACCAAACACTAATCCCTGGAACACTCCCACATCAAGTGAACAGTCAGATGAGGAGGAGGTAAGAATGGAGACCAAGGGGCTGGGGATTTAGCTCAGTGATTAGAGTGCTTGCCTTGCAAGCACAAGGGCCTGAGTTCGATCCCCGACACCACACACACACACACACAAAAAAAAAAGAATGGAGACCAAGAGGGAAAAGGCCCCTGGGACTGAGGAAACACTGACAGGATGCAGAAGTCAAATAAGGTCATGTAACAAGGAGCCCTTGGTAAGCTAAATCAGTGCTGCTATCAGATCCAGTAAGAGTGAGTTCTGAGGGCTAAATATTTTGCTTATTGACATGGTGATTCTGTTCATAATTATAGACTTAAGATTATTAGTAAGTCTGAATTTACGTGACAATCCAAGATTATTCTAAGCGCCTCTCACACCTCCTCCTCCGTGTGTGTGTGTGTATGTGTGTGTGTATTTAAACAAAGTAGTCCCTGGTAATTCCTAACATATAAATTCTCTTATTTGGGTTGTTACATTACATTCCTGGATATAATCAACTGGTCAGCAACTGTCATCTGAATCTATAAGCAGCCAGAGGTTGTCCAATGCCCTGTACATGGTGCGATTCTGTAACTGTCTCCTAAGAATGGATATCATCAACTGAATGTAACTAGTTGGACTGTAACTAAATGATCCAGACCATTAGTCGGGCAGGATCTGAGAGACATATAGGATTTAGCAGAAACCAGCTGTCTAAGAAATGCTCATGATACAGTACTATTTCAGACAGTCCCTGCTAGGGTAATGCTACATACAATGAGACCAAATGGTCTACTTCTTTATCATTTTCTCTTCTGGGCGGCATACTTTGGCAACATATAGGCAAGTGTTAATAGTTTCCAAATGCTCTTATATAACTTTAGCCTTAAATGCAATACTTGTTGACTGTAATCTAGACCTTAGATGAATCTCTTCATTGGAATAACTTAGCAGAAGGGCATATTAGATGCAACAGGCGAAAATCCATGCTTGGAACATGTAGGGGCAAATGCATACAGAAGGGCATGGTGCGGCATTTTTAAATGGTTAAGAAGTGTGTGAATCACGCTAGTTTAGCAGGAATTGAGGACGTTCATAGAGAAACATCTCGGGGTATAGCTAGAATGGAAAGAGTCAGACTGTGGAAGGCCTTAAGAGTACCTATAGGACAAGAAGCCTGGATATCCTCTGCGGGTAATAAAAGACAATTCTTAAACAAGATTTTTTTTTTAAACCATGAACATGTATTGGTGCATTGTATACACAATGATCACATTTATCATGGTTATTTTGTACCTGTACATGATGTATCTTGGTCCCCCGCCCCTTCTCCACCCCTCCCTTCCGTACCCTCTTTTACTTATTTACAGCAGGTTTATTTACATTTTTCCATTTTTTTCCCTTTTCCCTTTCTTTCCCTTTTCCCTTCCTTCTTTTCTCCCTTTTCCCTTTCTAGTTCTCTTCTCTTTTGAATATTATCTTTTACCTAGTATCTATTATGCCTTTTTGTCTTTAATGTATACTTACGGTTTCTCATATCAGAGAAACAATTCGATGTGTACTCCTGAGTGACTGATTTATTTCACTTAAGAGTAGGTTCTGAAGGTGCATTTTAAATAAGATTTTAAGGAAATTCAGTTTGTTATGTTTTTTTGACTATCAATAGCAGAGAGCCCTAACCACTGTCAGCTTGCATGGTGAGGGTATGTTTGGGAGAGAGAGTGAGCCAACCCCAAGCTGAGAGAGTAGCTGAATGGAGAGGATCTCCCGAGAAGGACTTGGTAGACATATGTAGTTGATCTCGGGAGGGAGCTGGGAGAACAATACCCTGGTGGCACTCCTTCTCACCCACCGATCCTCCAGTGCCTCCTACAGACTGAACCAACAGGAGCCACGGGGTAAGTTTGCTGATGTGGTTCATAAGGGTCAGACTCCCACACACGGCACAGAACAGAGTGTGACAGAGTTAAGCAGAACGAAGAGGGAACGTGCCACCTCAAAGCCATGCTCTTGGAAGAGTGAGCTTGTAGCAGTGGATGGGGTAAAAAAACGAGGAGAGAACGAAGTGTGAAAGCCCAGGGCTCTGTGGTTCTAAAATAACTCAGGATCCCAGAGTGCGCACTGCCTCAGTGGCAAGTCCGAGTGAGCAGGCCTGAGGTTCTTAATCCTTTCCATCTGGAAATACAACATGTTAAACAGCTGAGTAGGTTGCAGCAGCATAAGCAACAAAGCACCTCTGTGGCTTTGCCGCCAAGGAGGGAGAATGTCCAGTTCCTCAGCCTTAAGTGGGGAGAAGCAGAGGTCACTAGAATGAAAGAATAGCAGGATGCTGGGTGACAAAGGGGAAAGAGAAACAACCTAGCAGTTGCAGGGTGTAAGTCAAGGGTGACTTGCAGAGCACAGGGCACACCTTCTCAGAGAAGCGTGAAGCCATGTCTTGGTCTAAAAAGAAAAACGGGGTCACTGTTATGGAAAAAGCAGTCGTAACAAAATAAATTTTTTCTTTTAGAAAAGATGAATTAATGTATAGGATGCTATATTAGCTACTTCTTAACAGCAAACTCTTAAAAACAAATCCTGTGAACTGGAGTCAATTTTGTTTCAAATATTTCTCTTAAAATGTAACAATTTTAATTCTCTTTAGAAGGTATGGATTTCTAAAAGATTGAATCACATGATTAGCAAAGGTTTATGAGTTATAAATGAACTAACATTAGGTGCTGGGATATTAACCTTAGACATAATTAATTCCAAGCAAAACAAACAATTCTTAATGACACAGATATTAAAGTTTATGTCAAGTATATACTAAGATAACATTTAAAATGCACATGATAGGAGCATAATATGGACTCTTGTTGGGAGTGGTGGCATGCACCTGTAATCCCAGCACTCAGGAGGGTGAGGTAGGAGGATTGCCGTGAGTTCAAGGACAGCAGGGACTACATAGTGAGAGCCTGTCTCAAACCACCCCCCACCCCCCCAAACAACCAAAACCAAAACCAAAACCAAGCAAAAAAACCCGAACTCTTCACTTAACATGTCTTATTATAATCTACAAGTTAGAAATAAAGTGCAAAGATCAACTTCAAGATTTAGAAGGCTATATATATATATAGTCTTCTAAAATTTAAAGTTGATCATATAATATGCATATATATGTACATATGTATGTCTCTGGTAATTTTAGTGATTTAGGAAAATTAATCTCAAATAAAAATGATTTAAAATAGTTAAACAGTGTGTTTTAAGAATATATTAAGATAAGCATATTTAAAATAATTGATATGATAGAATCATAATACGGAAATCTTTACTTAAAATGTCTTAGCATAGTCTACCAATTAGAAATAATATGTGTATTACTATGTGGAGATCAACTTTAAATTTTAAAAGTACAGTAAAACTACGTATCTTTGGTAATTTTAGTGATTAATGCTTTAATTAAGAGATGAGGTGCATGCAGACATATGCAATAAACTGACATAATTCATCACAGTGAAAAGAATAACATGATGAATGCATATGTTTATTGTGAATTACACAACACACATGCAAATCATGTACTCATTATCATACAGAAGTATTAGTTTTCCTTAAGTTGAAATGTAACAAATCTTCAAGTATTAATCAATCTACAGCATGACTCTTTAAAAACAAAATAATTTGCAGTATCTTTTGCAGAATAGTAATTTAAACTGAGAAACTCAAGTTAATGGAAACAGAGAGCAGACATTTTTAGTGTTAAACTGGAAAAAATTCCCTATACTGTGTATCTATTGTTCCATAGTGTCATTTTAAGCACACATTTCAGCACTGGAGATTTTAATAAGCCCTTTAGATAAATGCCAAATTAATCAATCCTTCTTTCTTTCCTTCTTTCTTTCTTTCTAACAGTGAATACACTGATCATTAACTAGGTGGAAAAATAACAAGATTGGCTCAGAAACAGTTTCTCAATGAACAAGCAATCATTCAAAAATATAACTCTATGATATTGATTTGTCTTTGGTGAAATATCCTAGAACGTAAGTAATTCAAACGTGAATATATTTGGTGCTTAAACACTGATACGTGTGCGTCTGGTAAGAGGAAACTGGCTCCCCAAAGCTCGACACAGGCAGAGCAGGCTGCAGCAAAGATGTGAGCTTTAAAGGTTTAAAATCGGCTTGTGCTATTTATGGACAGCCACTTATCACACGGTCAGGTTAACCTTCTCTAGTTTAACGCAACTTAGAGATGTACTGTTAATTAGGTTTCTGGACTGAATTCAGTGGAAAATAAATGAGTTTCTCTCTCTCTCTCTCTCTCTCTCTCTCTCTCTCTCTCTCTCTCTCTCTCTCTCTTTTAGAATATGAAAGTTAAAGTAACTAAAGAAGAAACAAAGCACTCCAGGAGTCTTAACCCTAACTACATAGTATTAGAGTTGTTCTAGCAGGGAACAATGTATATATAAATGCATTGAGAGATCTCATAAATCATTTTTTCTGATCGTTCTGAAAATTAATTTGCATAAAAGAACTTTTCTTAATAGTAAGAAAACTACTAGAGATGCTCCTCCTGTACAGGTCTGATTGACTCAAGATACGCAGAACTCAAAAGAGAAAAAGTCTTTTACAATTATATTTCAATGCATTTTAATTCTCACCCTTAAATCAAACCTAAAAAAAAATTTATAAGATCTACTGTTTTGTGACTCAATTAATATAGCTTCGTAATGACTTTTTCTCATCTGGTATAAGAATTATTAATATATTAACATTATTAAATTTTATAATATTTCAAAGATTTCTTTGAAAAGTTTATTTTAATTTTTATTTAAATCTATTTCCCAGAAAGGTGTTTAAGGCTCTACAAAGTATCTTGCATTTTCTTATTGCTGACAGTTCTTGAAATGCGCTTGAATGTTTCTTCACCCTTTAGTGAACAACTGAAATATCATATGCAAAAAGACCCTGCTGCTTCTTTTTCTGGCCCTGTAATTAAGGCATTTTGGTATATTTCT
Source organism: Hystrix cristata (assembly GCA_004026905.1). Classification (NCBI taxonomy): domain Eukaryota; kingdom Metazoa; phylum Chordata; class Mammalia; order Rodentia; family Hystricidae; genus Hystrix; species Hystrix cristata. Next base: position 72,277 of record PVJO010002019.1, read on the forward strand.
TCATAGTTGTTATAAGAACAAACTATTAAGATTCACAGATTGAGATAATTTTGATTTTTACAATTACATAAAACACACGATAAGAATTTTTCCTAACCATGAATCTGAAAAAATAACAAGACTTCAAATAAAATGACTAATGTCTACAAGGTTAAATTGAAATGGGTCTTCTTGTGTTACCTTAATATATGTATAATGATGCACAAAAGTAGAAAAATACATTCGGCTAACCCTCCTTTAATACACGTGTGATGAAGAATAAATTTAAATTAAAAAGATATCTTCTCCAAATCAATGGATATTTTGCAAGTCTGAGATTGCCACTTTTTTTTTTTAGATTGTTGTTGCTTTAGTTAAAAATACTACATAGGGCTGAAGGAGTCTGCATTTCCAGGAATGCAGATTTTTACAATCATACAATTAAGATTTAATTTAAATGTATACATATTATTTCTGACTAAGATGCATCTTGAGAGAAATACATTTAGTTTAATATTCCTTAAGCTGGAAAACTGTATCTGCAACTTGAGAAAATACTTGTGTAAATAATGATTTTAAAAAGGTTAAAATACAAAATTTGTAAATACTTTAAAATCCATTTTCCAGGAATGTATGTCTGAAATTACACACTTTCAATCATTTTAAATAAACAAAATGATTTGCACTGGCACTGAGAAATTACTTTTTAGAGCACAAAGAACTATGTTAATTGGCTTTTGTCATATTTGCAGTATGTGTTCAGAATTTCTTTGCCCTTTTGTACATTAAAAGATACTGGGTTTGTTACTGGGTTAAAATATTGTAATTGGATTTAGATGGTATTTTGAGTAAACTTTGGAGATTTTTTAAAAAACATTTTTAGGTTATAGCTTAAGATTTTTTTTTTTTTTTTTTTTGTGGTGCCGGGGATCGAACTCAGGCCCTTGTGCTTGCAAGGCAAGCACTCTAATCACTGAGCTAAATCCCCAGCCCTAGCTTAAGATTTTTAAAACAAATATTGACAGTATAAAACACTGAAACATATAAAATGCTATAATTTTATATTAAAAGCAATATTTTAAAAGCAAGATTGATATAATAATCCCCCTGACACTTTGGTTATTAACAAAATTTTGAAAAGTATTCAGTCAGAGACTCCTCAAATATCCATTTTTGTAGACTGTGTATCTCCCTTTAAATCTTAATCTCTCTCTCTCTTTCCCTTTCTTTCTCAGGTCCTTTAATGAAATATTTAAAGAAAGTCCTTGGCACCAAGCCACTCTACCCTTCATATTTTTTATGTATCTCTTTGAAAGAAAGGGGACATTTTCCTATATAACATAATTTCATACTTAATACCACAATGGCACTGTCACGTCTAACAATATTAACTGTAATTCCTAGGTGTTAAAAATTCATATCAACCACATTCAACTTTCAAGGACTGTCTTGAAAATGTATTTTTTGTAGTCTATCTGATGGAATCAAGGTGCAACAAGGTCAAATGCACTTGGTTGTGATTTCTCAAGTTTCTTTCCTAGTACGATTCTTCCCTTCCCCCATTAATTTTCATGCCTTTTTCTTGTTGAAGAATCTGCTTCGACTTCTTTTTAAATTGAACCTAGAATGTCACTGTTGAAGAAAGTGCAATGCTGGGCTGACAAACTGTGAAACCTGCCAAACTTTTCAAATTTATTTTTTGGCTACAGACCGGCAAAGAAAAGCCCTGAGACACTTCTATCTATTGAATGATCTGAAAAATTTCAAAGACGTCCTTAAATAATTTTATCTTTCATATTAAAGAGTCTAGAACTGTAACAGCTATTCATATAATAGTACTTTAATATACTGCAGTTTATAAAAGATTTTATTTAATAGTGTTGTTATTCTACATAAATGAAATGGCATCAAATAAATAAATGTTCGGCAATTCCTAGTTTGTAAACATTTTTTCTAGAATATATAACAAAATAACTGAGAGTTGTTTTATAATCATTCTGGGAAAAAAGTATGATATGGTATACGTTTCTTAACTTTAGTTTTTACCTTCTTTTATTTATCCTTGAATCAGATAGAAAGGTTCTCATTAAATTTAATTTGTGTGCAGCCTACATATTAAGTTGAATTTACAGGATGACAAACCAATTGTGGCACGCTCTCTTAAAATTTCACGTTAAACTTTAGAAGGAGTGATACAAACACATGTGTGTGTGCACACACAAAATTGATGAAAATTACAAACGTTAGGAAAAAATAAATGAACCTTTAACATATCTCCATGGTATTTGGGTTAAATAAAAATGTAAATTAACATATAAGATTGGTGTAGTCTTTTTTCAGAACAGCTTTAGCTAATAATACTTCAAAAAGATCAGTGATGTATAAGTTTTGAAAATCCAAAATATGAATGACTTTAAATGGAACCATATGAAGTGAATGACAGTGAAGTAATCATAGATAAAATTGCCAAACTCAAACGAAATAAATTCAAAATGAAAAAGATGAAGGGCAATTAAGTACCTATTTTGACAATTCGAAGTGGTCAAGTTTTTAAAAGTATGACATGGGAACCTTAACCTATCTATATATGAGTGATAAATGAGGCATTTTGTGTCATTACATTCCCATAAATCACTTTCTTTAACTGCTGACGGCTTTTATCAGATCTAACCTTTTCAAGCTTCTATTAGAGTGCTAACATTTTCAACTTTGACACATGTGCAGTTTACAAATTCTGCAGCTGATTAACTCTGGACAGAAGCTCACTGGCATCATTGTCTTCAAGTTGGGCAGAAGCCTTGGGGTCTCAAAAACTTAGACACCTACATTATAGTACAAAAATCTCAATTAATGTAAGGGGTTGGGCTATAGAATTGATAAGTGATTATTTTCTGTTGGGAAACAAATATGAACAAGACTGCATTTTTTAGGAGATAGGTAACCTAGGAAATACTACCAAAAAAAAAAAAAAAGGAGAGTTAGAAAGAGAAAGTTAGAAAAAGAAAACTAGGATGATAAGAGTTAACTTCTAATTGTTATATTTTTTGCCTTAAAATACTTTTCTGGACAGTCAAGAAATAACTTCCCCAAGAATGATTGCTAAATTTCAGTTCTGGTACAATTAAAGCAAAGAAAACCTAGTATCAGTACATTTGTGTGGGGGAGGACTATAACCCTTAATAAAATATAATTTAGTACTGATGAAAAAATTCTAGTGAGTTTTATAGAGATGTAAATCAAAGTAAAATATGTAGCTTAACTTGCCTATAAATTCCCAACATTCTAAGTTAAAGGTTATTTTGGCTAATTCAAACAATCAATCAATTCAGCTGACAAAGGAAAAACAAAGTCTTTTATTCCACCTAGTTTTAAAACAGTTGTGTTGAAATTATAGACAAAACATGTAATGGTAATGCAATTTCTGTTAAAGTTACTAATTGTTCCAAAGCTAAATTGTCACATAATGCCTTTACACATAAAATTAGAACAACTTATTAGTATGAAACATTTAAGCATTCACCACAAGATGAAACTTTAAAAGAATCAAAATACTTGCTTATAAATAGGGATAATCTATGAAAGCTGACATCCTTCGCATTTCAGACAGGAGAAGATCAAGACTTCACAATACCTTTAATTTTAATGGTCCTAACTTCTTAGAGGAAGAGTACAACAAGAGTTGAACATGACTGTCTGAGGATTTTGATGATTAATATAAAACTCTGCAAGGAGATATGTGTAGGTCAATGCATGTATGCAAATAATACATACACAAATACATTTAAGCAGATGTTACTGAGGTTTGTGAGGACGAAGATATCAGAGAAATTTATGTAGAAAATGTAAGTGACACAGATATTGAAATAATGTCAAAGTTTAGAGAATTAGGAGCTGGGGATTTAGCTCAGTGGTTAAAGTGCCTGCCTTGCAAGCACAAGGCCCTGAGTTCGATCCCAGCACCAAAAAAAAAAAAAAAAAAAAAAGAAAGAAAAAGAATTATCATTGTTGACAATAAATAATAGTGAGACCAAACAAATTTTGATGCTTGTTGCAGAAGCCTGCAACTTGAAATAGTATTAGTTTTGATAAGCATTACCAGCTATCAAACCTAAGTAAAAAAATCCAAGGAGATGGTCTAAAGGCACTAAAGTAAAAATGTCCACAGAGAACCTCCTGCAGCAGATTGCTTCTTGCTGATAAATGACAAATTCAGAAAAGTAATGGGGAAAGAACAATTTTTTTCTAGCATCACAACCCTCCTAATGTCACCATGTAAGGCCTATCCATGACAAATCTGAAACTTCTTTATTTTACTAATAATGTCACTCATCACAGGAGCTGGACAGTTACACTTTGACAATTCAGATGTAAATCCTGGGTTGCCTATGAGTATTCATGACAAAAGCATATTTATCATTTAAAACAAAAGGACATGACTTCTTGGTGTTGATATCAAAGACCAGTGATGGATGAGTCCATGCTAATCAAAAGACAGGCTAGAAAGAACACAGATGTTTGCTACTTTGATTAAGAAAAGACTATTCCCTCTCCCCAAGATTTCCCAATATGGTCATTTAAATAGTTTTAAATGTGTAATATTGAACAGATATCTAAGAATTTATAATTCTCAGCTATAACTCTTAGAATAAAATTAGTACTAGTTCTTTCCAGCCACAAATTACAGAAGCAAAAATTCCCAAAGCCAAGAAAGTTCAAACTACCAGAGTTATGGCTCCTCAGATGTAACTCACAGAGGGATTTCCACAATTAGTACTATCCTCAAAATTATTATTTTTAATCCAGAAAATAAAGAGAAAAAAAAGCCTCTTACCTGAGGCTTTTATAAGTAGGACTGCTGTAAGCTCAAATCAATATTACGAACTATACAGAGAGCAAGGCTCAAGAATATTTTTACCATATTTGTTTCTGACCATTAATGTCTTCGATTTTTATCCCAAGTGCTTTTCAAGTTGAAAAGCATTTAAATTTTTTCCATAGTATAAGGTTTATTTAAAACCTTAAACAATTAATTCCAGTGATTTTTGTATTTGTTACCATTTTGGATGAGCAAGAGCAAAAACAAATGTGGCATTAAAAAAAGCAATGATATTTAGAGCTGAGGCTATTGATAGCACTTCCTTCCATTCCACTGATGAAGAGCTATCATCAGGCCTGGCTAATAGAAATCCAATTTACAAGGCCTTGCTCATTTGAGTGCTTTTCAAGATGCACAGGATTGGTAACCCTTCAGATCCGCAAACAAATGCATGCTCTTTCAGGACAGAACTACTGTATTTTAATGTTGGGCCCTGGGAAGTCATCCCGTGAAAGGTCACCTTGAAGAAGCATAGATGGTGCTGAGGAAGGGTCCCACTTGTAACTAATGTGTTTACAGCCAATTTTTCTTGCCATTTTTTCAATCCCAGCAAAGTATCCTTGTCCAAAAGCTTTTAATAGTGTGGTACAGGACAACCCACCCCCCCCCACACACACACACACACACACACACACACACACACACACACACACACACACTTGCAAAGGAAAGAACAACTTGGATATTACAGAAGTTATTTGGGTAACTTTGTTTTCCATTTGGGTGACGTCATCTTCCTCTCAAAATGATGGGCAAAACAAAATTAGACAGTCATCTTTAGCACCTGCTTCTTGTATGGGAAATTTGTGGCCTGTTGAATGTGTCACTGGTGTTGGACACAATGAGCAAGTATGTGTCCAAGTGTATTCCACTATATACTACATTCACCAGGTTCTACTTTTTGCTGATGTGTGCCAATATATTTACGATTGGTATGTCCTCTTTTATAAATATATAAAATATATATATTGAGTACTTGGTTCTCAATTCTTAAAAGGGCTAAGAGTTGAATATTTCTGAGACTTTGACACTCAATATATTAAGAGGTATTTACAGAATAACAAAAACCTTTCACCTTCTGGCCCTTTTATGAAAAATTTACTGGATGCCTAATATATTTAATATTCAGTAGCATGTGAGAATAATTTTTATGCAATTCTGATAGTTAGAAAGATAGATAACTCAATTATTAGATCATCTATCAAAATATTCAGATGTATAAGAGCCTACTAAAAAGATTGATGACTGAGAAAGTCCACTGATTCTCTAGCCATCATATTCATGCATTTGGCCAGACAACATTTTTCGCTGCCTTCACAAGCAAGCTTCATTACCCATGACTCCACTGAAAAGAGTTTATTATGAGGCTGCCATCTTGGCAAGACTATTATTTAGATGATAAATGCTGAGGGGGAAAAAGTGTGTCTACTTTTTCTTTTTTTAAGCTAAAAGATGAGATTTTCTGACAGATAAAACAAACAGCATCTACATTTCTAATTAACTTAAATTTGGCAGATACAAATATAGGTCAGTTAAAGATATGATGTTATCTTCTGTCTGAATTTTACCCTTAATTTGTAAAATGTAAATTAACTAATTAGAAGAAAAACAGCATGATTAGTGACAAAATGCTTCAGCTGGGTCTTTGCTTCCTGACATTTATGATCAACTATAATGAATTATTGCTTTTAAAAATAATTGATAGAATTTTTTTTCTCACTACAATGAAAGAAATTTTACTAAGAATTTATAAAAGAAGGGCAGGAACCTCGGGAAACAAAAGAACTTTGTGATGTACTTTCCATGGAGACGATGTAGATAAAATGCCACAATATCAGAAACAGTTGGGTCAATTTTTGCTTGCTATGGGTAAATATGGAGGAAAGATATTGTCACTAACAAAACCAGTTAAAAGATTGTGTCCTACATTAGAAAAACATGCCTGAAACTGGGTTGTAGTATAATTTATGTAGATTTGCTGTATATTCAAGCAATTAATAAGGACAGAGTGGGGAGACACTGTTAGATAGAAAATGGTTAAAGAAAGATTTGGCCACTTAAGTTTCAAAAGTAAAACCTGTCATTGTTATGTAAAATTAACCCATGTAATAGTTAAGTGAAAAGAGATTTTCAACTATTCCTGTGTAAAGACTCTACAATGAGAAGTACATCTACAATTCAGACATAAATGTCAATTAAAAACTACATAAAATCCTGAAAGGTAAGTGGGCAGGGTGGCCACGTTCTGGCACAATGGAGTGCGTGTCACTAGGCATAGGGCAGGCAGAACAGAATGGGAACCATGAACTCTCATAGCACATGAACTTAGAGGTCTGATCTGAATGAGGAACACTAGGGAAACTGGAGCTACAGCCGTGCTGTAAGGTAGGAATAAGCTGAATATGCAGTTGATTGTGGGCACTGGCTTCCTAGGACACGGCAGTTGAAATGATGGAGAAAATAGAAAAATGATTCAAATAAAATCAGTGATGTTCAGGGGGCTACTGCAAAGTTCAGGGATTATGTAAAACAGGTGAGTAGTTAAAACAATTAAGCACTTCAAAATTTTAGTCCTAATTTTAGTTATGCCACTAAAATACCTACCCTGGACAGAAGTATCTTGATTTCCTTTAGCATTTACCACATTTGGAGACAATCTGACTGAAATACTTGAATACTCTTTTTTTTTCCAGTGTTATGACAAACAGACCCAACTTGCCACATTTTGCAAAGTACCATCTAAATGTTTAGAAAATGTAATTGGACTTATTTTATATTGATTAATTTCAGAGAGCCAAGAATATTTTTCTGAATAGCTACTTCCGATTAAGAGGAATTTTTATAAAAGTATTTTATTTTTTATAGTTTAAAAAAATAGTTTCACAAAAAAAATTTTTCCTTTCTGTCCTCGTGCCTCTGATATTGAATTAGAAATATAGGCAACCAATAAAAGCTGTACTTTGCAGTACAGACATCTAACATAAAACATCACATTTATACTGGCAAAAAAGTTTCTTGACAGAACTCTGCCCTCCATCTAAGTCTTCAACCTCTTAGCATATGACATAACTACAAAGCAATCACTTCAAAAGTTAGCTAAGATTTACTTCTTTGTGCTTTAATCTTGCACGTTAGAGGCAATCCTTAAACATCTGAATTCCAATAAATTGGTTTCTATCACAAAGATAAAGAATATAAAACATAGCATACAGACCTCATTTATTTAGTGTTTTGCTAGCTATTAACAATCTCCAGTCACATTCGTCATTTTGAAAAACTAATTTAACGTTAATTAAAAGCATTAATAGTTCTAAGATAGGTTTTCAGTTTGTTGATAACTAGGAAAAAGGATAGAGACAGTTAAAAATAATCATTTAAATCCATTTAAATCCTTTACTATTTCTGCACTGAAGACAGCACTTCATGTTTGAGGCATGTGTTATCTGTGAAGGAGGAGAAAGACACAGAATGCACTGAGTGTCAGGTATTCGGACCAAACCTGAGTCCCTGGGTGTTGCAGGAAGGTCAGACCCTTTCAGCATTGTACTGGTGTGTCAAAATACGTCAACAAACCATCACACCACAGGAAGAAGAATGACCTTTTGGTTCTTTGTGTTTGGGCTGCCGATGGAGCTTTGGACATGGGGTATGCATGAATGGTTTTCCTAGCTGCTTGACAAATGCAATTCCCAAGGTTTCTTTCAAGTGTGATTCTTAAAAGCAATCTTTTAAACAATCTTACATTTTGCTATGACTTTCTAAAACACACACAACTCATGGTGGGAAGTGATGTGAGGTAACTACCCCAAACAATGAGATTCAAAGCAAGAGAAGTAGGTTGGGAGTCAATAAATTTAGAAATGGTTTTACTTCCTATAAGAGTCATATATTCTATTAATTAGTTCTCCAAACTTTATTGTGGATGTCAAATTATGGTTGTCTACATCACCTAGAAGCCCATCCTACAGCCCAGGTTGCCTTTGGAGATCTCTAAACATCTGCATTGAAGTTATTGCTAACCAATACTTGAATAACACTATTGTTTTCCCCACCACCAATATGAAGACCTCAAAGTTATCTTTGTTCCATATCCCTCAATACAACATTTTTACTGATGTCTTATTGCATATTGGCAATACTTGTCAAATTCTATCTTTATAATCTCTTTATGTTTACATGGTCCCCTTCCATTTCCACTGCCATCATTATAATTTGGGAATGAATGATTTATTTCAATATGGATGACTGTAAGAGCAACAGTACTGCTATTCTCAGTTTCTTATTTCTCTCCACCCCTAGCACTGCTACCAGACTATCCATCCCGAAGCTAGGTACTGATCACGCCACACTTCTATTTAAAGAAACAAAAAACAAAACAAAGCCAGACAAAACAAAACATCTGGCTTTCCTGTCTGTAACTTTGACCTGTGCTCTTAGCCTGTTCATGCTTCAGCTTTCTCATATAGGGATAAAATGTTAGAATATACTTTACAGTATTGTCAGTGGATTAAAGAAGATAGTCCATGTAAATGTTTAAGACACTGCCTTCAACACAGCTGGTGCTCAACGCTGTATGCATATATTTTGTTTCCCTACTAAACTGAAATAAGTTCTCTGAAGGCAAGATTAGGTTTTGTTCATCTTTGTTCATCAATGCAACAAAATGGATTAATATTGTCTCTGCTTACAAGGACTGGATTTGATCATACAACTATGGTACTACTGGTAGACCAGTTTTCCAGAATTTGTTGCATTAGGAACTTGTGGTGGTGAAATACTCATTTCATCTTAAAACAATGAAAGGCAATTGGGATTGACCAAGTACTACAGCTTACTGTTGAGTTCAATACGGCCACACATAGCTGGCCCACAATGGATGGCTTTCGTTTAATGACCTTCATAATCAATATGGCATATGCTTAAATTATCATAGCTAACACCAGCTAAGATGACTAAGGATGGATTCTTAAAAAAAAAAAGAAAAAAATCCTCTTTACTAAATAACAGGATTTTGTTTTAATTTTTAATTTATGACCATTAGAATGAAGATAGCTCAGATGCTGAAAGATGCTATTTAGAATGGGATGTGGTGGTGGTCAGCACAGCAGCCAGCAACTAGTGAGAAAGGAATGGCAAGAAGTAATAAAAAGGGAACCAAGAAGCTAACTAGATAACTTGCGAGTAGAAACCTGTGTGAGAAGAAAAGGAAGAACAAAATCCAGGAAATGTCTCGGTGTTAAGTCTTTCAGGTGAGAAAGGAGTAAAAAGAGAATGGAATTCACAAGAACCTTTAGGGCAGACCAAAAGAATGTAAGCAAACGAGTAAGAAAAGCACAAATGAAAATGACTAGCTTGTGTTAATGGGAAAAAGAAAATCAGTGGAGGAACTTAAATTTTACATGAATATGGCAATACTAAACATCTTGTTTATTCATTTCTGGTTGACTCTGGAAGTCATAGTTTTACATGAAGTAGACTTCATACAGATTTCTTCTTTATGAGAAGAACATGAGGCATGCAAATTGTATTCCTGGGTTGCTTTCCATATGTCACATGTATGAAAAGGAAGGCACAAGGTCAAACCAAGGCAACATGGCTTTATAATCTATAAGTCATCTATAATTAGGAGATTCTAGGATGATACCAAACAGCAGAAGATGCTCAGGGATGATGGAATGTGTTCGTTATAGGTAGAGAGAGAGTAAGACATAACTGCTGTGAACAGAGTTCGATCTCGCCAAAACATAGTCTGCTTTATTTTAGTCTAAGAGGTAGAAGCCCTAATTGAATGCTACCAATATATATATTTCTGGGGCTGGTGGGTGGTGCTGGGGCTCGAACTCAGGGCCTTGTGCTTGTTAGGCAAGCGCTCTACCACTTGAGCTAAATCTCCAACCTGCTACCAATATATTTTAAAAACTGTTTATGCTTACCATATTCTTACTATCCAATCCTTCAAGTTGACCATACTAAAGTCTTCCATTTTTTTGTGCAAAAGTAGTGACAATCTCATTCTAATCCTCAGAAGTCTAAGAAAAAGTAAGATAGAATATAAGGGGAGAAAGAGGAAGGGGAGAGAGAGAGAGAGGAAGACAAACAAAGATTTGCATTGTACTTTTTCAGATTACTCGATGTTGATGTTTTAGAAAATTTGTTTATGACAACAATGAAATTTATAAATTAAAAGGCATAAATAAGGTTACCAGGTTAATGTTGAATCATCTGCTAAGCTGTAAATGGGACACTCCTATTTGAGAGACAGGATAACAGGAATTGCATTTAGCCTCCCATGGAAATAACCAAAACAAACAAAATGGATCACACAACAGTATGTGAATGCTGGATAATGCTCAATAAAGGACTGTGATCTGTGAACGATGTGAAACAAGAAGTGAGTCCTTCGACTGCCCCAGCATCATATCCTGGAGAGAATTTCCAGGCTGTGGGACACAAAGCCCAGGTGAAGCCCAGTGATTTCACTGGGTGAGGAGCCGCAGCTTGGAGAATGGGAAGATGCAGGCACCCAGAGTCTTGGGACAGAATACCAGTAGGAGGGAGCTCCACGGAATTCCAAAGACTTGCAGTGGCTCTTCCTCACGCATACAGCAGAATGCTGGCCAGTGCATGTATGTCCGCATACACAGTAGGCTTCCTCTCCCCAATCGGCAGGAGATGCATTCCAAAATACTCAGTGCATCCCTGAAACTATAGCTGGTACTGACGCCTACATATACTATGTGTTTTCTTTATTCCCTGCAGTACTACCACATAGAACCAGGGAAACTGGACTTTCATGTTTTATGCCCTGGTGCCTCCCTTGCACCATTACTCTTGTGCTTTGGGACCATTTTTAAGTAAAATAAGAGTTACCTGAACACAAACACTAAGCTACAATGATAGTTGATCTGAGTCCCTAAGGTAGCTATTAAGTGACCAATAGGCAGACAGCATATACAGTGTGAATATACTGGACAAAAGGATGAATCATATCCTGGACATGATAGGGGATGGCCGACTTCATTGTGCTACTCAGAACAGTGTACCATATCAAACTTAAGAACTGATTATTTCTGGCATTCTCTAACATTTTCACCCCATAGGTGACTGAAACCCCAGAAAGCAAAGTCATGGATAAGACAGGACTACTGCATCAATCAATTTAACCTACTTAATAGGTACAAGACATTCCACCCAACAAAAGAGAATGAATCTTCTTTTCCAGTGCACATAGAAAAAAGATAATTATAGTCTGGGCCCTAAAACAAATCTCAATAAATTTAAAAGGATTCAAATTTGTTCTCTGACCTCAATGGAATTAAATTACTATAAACTAATAACAGAAAGCTGTATGAAGTTTTACAAATGTTTTGAAACAAAATAGTATACATCTCAACAGTCTGTTGGGACTGAGAGTGGTGCTCAGTGCTGGAGCACTTGGCTCATATTTGCAAGGCCCTGGGTTTGATCTCCAGTATGGGGGGGAGGGAAGGGCTGATAAGCTAAATAGTCTGTGGGCCAAAAAGAAAATCAAAAGAAAAAGTAGAAAGTATATGGAACAAAATGAAAATGAAAACATAACATGATAAAAATAGCAGGATGCAGCCACAACAGAACATAGTAGTTATAGTGCTGAAAATGCCTATATATTTTTTAAAAAAATGGTTTCAACTCAGTAATCTCAGCCTTTCACCTTAGAAAATTCAAAGAGCAACAAAAACTGAAATTAAGAAAAAGATATGATAGAGAGTGAAAAAAGGAAATAATTTTCTAAAGGTTCAGGTTCAATCCCAGTAATGAAAAAAAAAAAAAAGTCACCATAATGTACCATACTAATTGCTAAAACTTATCATCGTTTTATCAGATGCAGAAGAAGCATTTTCAATAGAAAAGCAATGAAAACAAAAGCTGATTCTTTTAGAAGTCAAATAAAACTGATGAATCTAGGCAGAGAATCAGATCTGGAAAAGAAGACATAACTATCACTATCAGGAATGAGAAAGGTAATATCACAACATATTATACAGATATTAAAATAACAATAAAGAAATATTTTGAACAAGTTTATTCAAGGACATTCCAGAACTTATATAAAAGAGCAAATTCTTTGAAACATAAATATCAAAGATCATGAATGAAACAACAACAAAAAAAAACCCCCTGGAATTCCTACTCTAATAATTAATCTTTTAGTTAAAAACCTTCTAACAATGACAACAACAAAACACTACCGGCCCATGGTTTAACTGGAGAATTCTACCTAACATTTAAGAAAGACATAATAAATCTGCACAAATATTTTCAGAAAATTAAAGAGGAGGAATTAAAGAGGAGGTCTTATACTACGAAACTAACGACACTTAAAATGCCAAATCAGACCAAAAAATGTGGAAGGAAAAATAAACTGCAGATCTATACTGCTCATGAATGTTGTTGCAAAATTCTTAATGGATTTCATCAAATGAAGTTAAGTTACAAACACTGATCATATCAAGTGATGGGGAAGATGGAAGCAACTGGAACTATCATAAACTATCAGTGGAATGTAAAGTGATACAGTCACTTTGGAAAACAGTTTATTTCATTAAAAGGTAAAAATACTTATCATTTGTCTCAACCATTTCATTTGTAGTATTCACCCCAGAATAATTAAACTATAGGAAAGTTTTATAAGACTATTTGTGGCAGCTTTATTAATAATAGCCAGGGCTAGAAACCCAATACTGTATCCATCAATAGGTGAATAAATAAATAGTGGTACAGCCATGCAATTATTTAAATACATTCGGCAATAAAAAGGAATGAATTACTGATACATTCAACAACATTCATACATCTTGAAATAACTGTACTATGCAAAAAAAGGCCAGACAAGCCAGGAAGGTGCACCACTGTAACCCAAGCAATCTGGGAGGTTGAGCCAGAAAGATCATGTTTGGGCCCAGGCTGTACAACTCAGCAACTCAGTGCCTCAGCGAGACTCTGCTTTAAAATAAAAATAGGAAGGGCTGGGAGACAGCTCAGGGTGAAGGTCCTCGGTTCAATCCACGGTACTGGAAATAAAAAAGACCAGGCCAAAAGAAAACATGCTGTATGACTCCATTTATATAAAACACTAGAAAAATACTGGAAAATGCAAACAAATCAATAGAGAGCACAGACAGATAAAGCACACTGTTTGGTGCAGGGACAGGTGAAGGAGTTTGAAGATTATAAAGGGGCACCAGGGAGCTGTGGAGGGCAGGAGTAAGCTCTCTCATGGTGAGTTTTATGGGTTTAAACGTATCAAATTGAGCCGAGTATGGTGGCTCATGCCTGTTACCCCCGAACTATGGAAGGCTGAGGCAGGAGGATCACAAGACTTAGTGAGACTCTATCTCAAAATAAGAAATGGACCTAGGGTATAGCTTGGTTCCAATGCCCTGAGTTCAATCCTCAGTACAGGGGGGAAAAAAAAAGCTATCAAATTGTATACTTTAAATATGGGCAGTTTATTATATGCTAATTATACTGCAGTAAAACTGTTTTAAAATACTCTTATAAAACTCTTTATTTGCAGCAAAATACAATTCAGAATAAAACATGAACTCTAAAATTTTAAAATGTGTATTTCTTCTCTTTCTCTTCTTTCCTTCCTTCCTTCCCTCCCCCTCTCTTTCCCCCTTCCTTCCTTTCTTTCTTCTCTCTCTCTCTGTGCCTAGGACCTCATGTGTGTTAGGCAAACACTCTAATTGAACTATATCCTGGGAGAGGGGGGTGGTGTGTGTTTCTTAACACATCAAATACTGTTTGGTTCACTTTTCTTCTGAATTAAGATCGGTCTTCAGACAATCCACTCAGATTTAATGTCTACACCACATCCAAAGAGCTGGAAAGTAATGCAGTCATGCAGTACTTGCCTAGCATGGGCAAGGCACTGGGTTCCACTCCCAGCACTGGGAAAAAAAAAATCTTGCATTTCAACAGCAACAGCAAGCCAAGAGGCGTTACAATCCCAGACTTCCAGTTATACTATAAAGCTGCAGTATAAAACGACATGGCACTGGCACAAAAACAGACACGGTGCCCAAGGGAACAGCACAGAGGATGCAGAATCCACCCCAAGCACCTGCAGCCAGCTGACTTTGGACAAAGAAGCCTATAATGTACACAGGAGCAAAAACAGCCTCTTTAACAAATTGTGCTGGGAAAATGGTTATCCACGTTAAGAAGAATGACTCATGATCCGTATCTCTCACCCTATACTAAAATCAAATCAAACTGGATCACCGCACACATAAAAACGGAAACAATGAATCTTCCAGAAGAAAAAAATTGATAAAATTCTTGAAGACATAGGTATAGGCAAGGACTTCCTGACAGAACCCTAATTGCACAACAAATAAAAACACTATACACAAAAAGTCCTCACTAATTCTGTGGCTTTCAAATCCAACAATTCAGGGGATATTATACTCCTGATGCATGAGTATACATGACAGGTTCTTATACTGACCTTACGGAATACTAAATAAGGCCCTCGAGAGAGAAAGAGAAAACATCTGGCCATTTTGTCCAACCACACGTAAGTGAGTGTCTAAACCTCACACGCTGGAAAGGTTTTTGTCTCTAGTTCAGCCAACCCACTCACTACAAAGCAGTTTGCCAGAGAGATCTCACACCATGACTGACATGGGGCTGCGTGGTGGAGAAGAAAGAGAACAGGCGGGGAGTTCAGAGGAGGACCTGGGTTTGGGTGCTGTCCTGGCAACGTACTGTCCCAGTTTCCACTGTCAATCCATGTGGACTAACAGTGCCCGGAAAGGTCTGCTGACCTGAGCCAGTAGTTCTTAACAGAGAAAGTATTCTCCTCATCAAGGCTTTGGGGAAGAAGGCTAGGAGAGTGGACAAGCTGGGAAACTAAGGCTAGCCGAAGAAGTTGGTTTCACTGTTAGGGGCAGAGTAACATCTTTGTGTGTTTGAGATAAATAAAAAACTCCCAAAGTCCAGGCCTCACCACACACCGATTAAATGAGTTTTCCAAGGCTGAGAGTCACATGGAGGATTTTAAAACCTTCATCCACGGGACTCTAATGCACAGTGAAGTTTAAGATTCACTGCCCTAGACCTCAAATTGTCGTAATATCAGTTCCAACCTGGTCTCCAGGATGCTAACCTTCATCTCAGAAATGAACTGCATTCTTGGGTCCTGGCTGACCATGCTCCAGACCTACTCAGAGTTGCAAGAAAAGAGTTCTTCCTTCACCCTCTTGGGATGATCTGGATGGTGTGTTTCCATCCTTAGGGTGGCCACTCAATCCTGCTCTTGCTGGTCTGAGTGGAGGGAAGTGTTCTGAACCATGCAGGGCTCAGATGAACTCTCTCAGAGCGGCAGGTCAGCACGAAGAGTCACCTTTTCAATAATCCTTTGGTGCTCTGTGTTTGTAAAACTGTGTCAATATGCCTCTTTATTAAAATGCATAAAGACAGTGATCCAACAGATGTCTTTCTAGCCTCAGAAACTAATTCACTGACATTTCCTTATGAGTTTAGATTTTTTTTCCTTTTAATCTTTTGATTTAACCCATTCCAGTTTTCCAACAATCATCTCTTCATTGCAAATACCACTCCAAAGGCCTAAGTCAGCATTTCTACTTTTTGTGCGATTTTGCATCTAAAATCATCACTGAAAACAATAAATAACAGCAGAAAATATAGATTCCTTGCTGGGGAAATCTTCGGTATTTACCTTGCAGAGAAAAAAATGGTACTTCACCATTACAAGGAATTATTTTTTATAAAAGTACTAAATACCAAGAAAACTCTTCCCTCATCCACAGCAAATATTTTGAGGTTATTCTAGCTAATAACAGCGTCAAGAATTAGTCTGAAACAATGGGACATCAATGTCTCACACCCAGCTCCACTATGAGATGGGAAAGCAAACGATTATATTTTACCTTTACACAAGTCCTCTCCGGTACATTAGCTAATTATTAGTCAATCTGTCTCTTGTGGCTGATGACTACTTGTTAGTTTGCAGCAGCAGTGCCTTGCAAGCTGCTGTAATTGAAGGTTTGCAAGAGCATCTCTTGCTAAGGCACATACTCCAACTTAAGACAGATGTGATCAGCCTTGTTTTCAACAAGACTGAAATAACTGGAAATCTGTGATTTGGCTAATTGCAGGCTTCCTGAAAGTATCTTAATACAGGAAAAACTTTGACCATCCTCTGAAAAATACCTTCCTTAACTCTTAACTGTCGGGCAGCTCCGTTCTAAATGCTCTGCTCTCAGGTTATCCCAGACCCAAGAAAGCAATCACTAAACCATTGAGTAAATAATTGATCTTTAAAAAATACTTAGAGGTGAGACATGAAGTCAAGTCAATTCTTGTGGCAGAAGGTATTAGCTTAGCACTGCCTCGAAGAAGGTAGACTCTCTGGAGCCAAAGATTCAAAAATCTGACAGATGGCATTCAGCTCTTAATCTTTCCAGTAGTACACAAATGTGATCAAGACCATTATTTCCCTGGTGTTCATCTCCCCTTGTACCCTAATGCCACCATAAGAAATGACTTTGGAAGACACACAACTTGCTTCCTTTTGTAGTACCCCTTATAGCCAATTAAGAGGGATCCGGGTCCGGACCCAAGCTTTAGAAGGCTGTTTAGGCGCCACTCTGGTTGCATCTCAATACACGGGGTAAGAAGTCTACGGGGCCACACGAACATCTCCACCTGGTACTGGGACCACTCCCAACCCTTTCTAGGCCACATGCCATGTGGCAGGGGCCTCTGAACTTCCTGATGAGGGAGCCATGCGAATGCTCCCAGGACCTGCATAGCTACTTCTCTCTGATGTGTCCACCTGTTAAGTGTGCAGACCACGAGTGTGCTGCCTCTAGCCCAGGACATTGGTTTGTGGGAATGTGCATGGCTGTGGGGGCTGGCGTGTATGTGACCCTGTTCTAGGTGGAGCAGGGAGTGGGCCACTATCCCCACACTGCCACAAGCAGCTTGGAGCTCCAAGGAGTCTGGGAATTCTGAACATAAATTTTTTGGTTTTTTTGTTTTGTTTTGTTTTTGTTTTTTGGTGCTGAGGCTCGAACTCAGGTCCTTGTGCTCGCAAGGCAGGCACTTTAACCACTGAGCTAAATCCCCAGCCCCCTGAACATAAATTTGAACTTCAAATCTCCAGTTGCTGGCACTCTTGCTCCAGGCCCAGTTTTATGCGTCTCCTAGGGAAACTACACATTGTCCTCTACTCAAGATTGTGAAGGCATTCCACATCAAACTTCAAACTGAGAAGTTACAAGTTTGGGGGATGCAACAATCAACATAAGACTACAAATTATTTCTCTAAAAACTCTTGGTTATCATTTGTTTTCTATCTTCAAATTCCTTGTTATTCCATGTTATCTGTCATGAAATAAATCTACAAAACCTTATATACCTAGGACAGGGCAGTAGCAGACACATGTAATCCCAGCAGTAAGGAGGCTGAGGCAGGAGAATTGCAAGTTCCATTTCCAACTGGGTAACTTGGCAAGACTGTCTCAAAATAAAAAACGACTGGGATATAGCTACTACTAGAGTGTTCTTGGTTCAATTCCCAGTACTACCAAAAAAAAAAAAAATCCGAAAAACAAAACAAAAACAAACAAAAAAGCCTATACATCTGAAAAGCCTATGAAAGTTTTTTAGAAGAAGTAGTCATTTTTCTCAGTGTTCTCAAGGTGGCATTCTCAAAGGAAAGAAAATGGTTCTGTTCAGGTTTAATGTCCTTACGCCTTACATAATCCTTAACAACAGATTCAAAATATTGCTGCTTGCTCAGCATGAATAAATTCATTCATACAATCATTCATTCAATAAATATACACCGATCACCTACTGCATGCCAGGCACTCTGCCAACCTCTAGACATTCAAAGATGGATAAAAGAGATAGTATGAAACTCAATATTAATTGGAGGAGGGCAGAATTATGAGCACAACCCAGGAGGAGCATGAAATCCAATCTTGGGACATAGAAAAGTTTCCCAAAGAAATGTCAGTAGCACTAAGTACTTAAGTTAGCTAAGTAGCTTATCTGGCAAAGGAGGCCGTTAAATTGGAAAATCAAACTCCAACAAAACTTTGCCTCATTCCTTCTGGCAGGTAAGTGTAGATCTACTTTGGGAGGTGCATCTATAAAGTGCGCTTGGGTTTTAAGCAGATGCCAGGGACGACAGTGTGCCTGACTATGTCCTGAATGTCCCACAAGAGGTGCTGAACTTGGGGTTGTGACTTCCCTTTGTGACCAGTAGTTGTTGGGGATTCTTCTTCTTGTGCTTTGTAGCATGTGGTTCTTTCTCAGTGTTTTTATTCAAACTTACCAACTATCAAAATAAGCAGAGTATCTCCTGCTTCTCTGAAAAGCCCTGTGTCAGAACCCATGTATGTAATTTGGCCTTAGACTCCAGAATTGGCTCCTTCTCTACCTGTCATCACCTAAATATAAAAATATACTTAGTAATGTAGGTCAAAGTATATTTTTATATTTTGATTATATCAAAGTATATTTTTTATATTTTGATTATATCTCATTATCTGATTAGACAGAGCGAGAAGGCTGTGTGGGCTGATATCGTAAGAGAATGTTTCCTAGTAACCTTATATAACTTAGCACTATATCACGGTTCAAACGCTGCTTCTCAGAGGCACTCTATGGCTTTTCACACTGTAAGACACTGTCATGTTTTGAGGAGTTATGTAGCTATTTAGTTATACCTGAGATGTGGTCTGCTTGTAGCAAAGGTGCTTGCTGCATTATAGTCAACATATTTGATTTTGGAATGGAGACTCCATTACAAGGTTTAAATTTTTTCAAGGTGAATTAAACCAGGGTAAATTTCTGAAGTTCTGATAACAAAGCAAAGAAGAATACACTACACAAAACTACTTGCAAAAAAGCAGTATAAAAGAGCAAGTTCCTTTAAAAGCTTTTACTCGAACAAGCAAACTGATGTTTATATAAATAAATTCCAAATGACATCCTAGTCACTCATTTAGATAGGGGTAAGAATGAAGAGAAGCAAAGCCCAACGAGGAGAGAGCAGTAACTGAGGGTTTTATAGCTTAGACTGTGCGGTCAGGAATGGCTCTCTGAGGAATGGAAACTTAAACAGAGATCTGAATGTCCTAAGAAGAAAGTTATGTGGCAATCTAGGCAAAGAAAACTCTAGGCAGAAAGATTAGGTGAAGGAAAGATCATGAACAGAAACCTGAAACAGTTCAAGGGACAGTAAGTACGGTAGAAGAAATAAGAGTCTCAGGTGAGAGGAGAGGCCTAGGTGGAGAGAATAAACAAGCTGGAAGGGAGGCGAACCATGCAGAGGTCCCTGAATATCACAGTACAGGGTTCTGAATTGTATTTTTAAATGTGGTGGGAAGCCACTGAAGAGTTTGAGCAGCAAAGTGACATAATACGGTTTTCCAAGACTCGGGTACGAAAAACTGACTACAGGCTCCAAGAGTGGACCTAAGGAGGTCAGTTTGAATGCTAGAGCAATTGCTCAAGAGGTGATAACTGAGGCAGAGGCAAAAGCAGGTGAAGTGGCAACAAATGACATTATTCAAGACATAGTGAGGACAGACTGAGCTGAATGAACTTGCTGATGGATGAAACTTAGGTTTTTGAATTGAGTAACTGAGCAAATTGTAGCACTACTGATTGAACTAGGGGGAAACAGGAAATAACGAGCTTGGGAAGAAAACTCAAGAGTTCAGTTTTGGATGTGTTAGGTCTGAGTTACCTATTTGATACCCAAGAATAGGTAGTATACTAAGTGAACAAATTATTCAGGGGAAACATTAGAGCTGAGGGTAAAAATTAGGAGAGACAATGCAGAGGTGGTATACAAAACTATAGGAACCCATGAAATCCCCGAGGGACTAGCCAGGGACAAGTGCAGATTTAGAAAAAAAAAGTGGGGGGAAGAGGGGTGGGCACTGAGTGCTGCAGCCTAGACACTGGGAAGAGGAGCAGGAGCCACCAAGGAGACCGCTCATGCTGCTGGCAGTGCAGGAGGGAACCCAGGAGAAAACAACATCACAGGAGCAAGATGATGCTTCTCTACAGAGGGAAGGAGTGAGTCACTATGCCAAAGCTGCTGAACAGCCAGATAAGAATATCAATGTACTACGGAAGAGACTTTTTACAGAAGAGACAATCTAAAAATTAGGGGCTCTACAGTTACTTGCGTGGGAAAATGGTTTATATAAAAGCATTATTCTACAAATATTAATTGACTCACCTTATAGAAAGGTCCAATCTTTAATCTGAAAATCTGTGCCAATTAGGTAACACTAGTTTTTATGTCAGAACCTTATCACATGAATAAAATAGCCAAAATACCAGCCAGGAGCTTCTTTGAAAGTTTATCTGCAGGTTGGAGAGAATTTTTTTCAACTCTGAAGAACTTCTTCAACTGCTATGTGAGTTCTGTTGAGCCAAAGTATGGAAACAGTAGGATCCCATACTTTCACAAGTGGATATGTCCCCTTCTGCCAAAATGCCCAGCACTGGCAAGTCCACATCCTTATCATAACCCACATTTTATATCCAAGTAAATGCCTCCATGTTCCATTTTGAACTGAGGCACTACTCTCCTTTCACGGCTTCTCTATAGACATTTGATAATGTCAGCGACTTCTATGTCGTGTATTCCCTTCCTGAATATTTGGGACCATTTTAAATTGAGGCTGATGTTCCCTTATCACCCAATATGCCTACGAAAGCTTATGCCTGCTTGGCTGGTATATATCCAAAAAACAGGTTCAGGGAATGCAAATCAATAACAGTCTAAGTAAAACATCTTTAGAATGGAACAAGGAGAGTGCAACAAAATAATGTTAAAATCCTGCCCAAAGGAAATTACTAAATTTTCCATCACTCAGAGCCCCTCCAGCCCTGACAATAATCTGTTAGTCTACAAAACAGATGACTAGATTATGTAACATCACTCTAAATGATGAACGCTAGGCACACAGTAGGTACTCAATGTAACAGCTGACTTATTTTAGAATGAAATTATGCTTTTGGAACGTTTAAGGAAGCTCTACCATCTGGGATTCAACTTAAAATAGTTTTTCGGAAAAGACTTGACCAGTACCAAAGGGTGAAATGACTCAATGTGTACTGATTCATTCCATCAGTTTTTTTTAAACCTTTAAGCAACCTAAACTTATGCAATTTGATTTTCTTGTCATTGCTTTCTCTATACTATCAAAAATGATGCTTTCTTTACTATTTCAAACTCATCATAAAATTGCTAAAAATCTAAAATTCAATTTGCCACATTACTGCTAATTTGAATAATGGCTGAATAAAACGCAGGAAACGCTGAAGCAGCATTGATTTCTAGAACATTCTGCACTTTCCTCCTCCATCCCTGTAAAGTAAAGCTCGGATGCCACGCGCAATTACACAAGAAAATCGAGAAAGCCATTACATTCAGCATTTTGTCACGATCATTGTTACCATGGCAAAAAGTAGGCTCAGTTTAGCACAGCTGCTACGGGAGAGGTCTGCTGGCCTTTTGTAAAGCTGAGTAACAATATACGCCAAATCCCGTGGCCTGCCGCTGCCATCCCAACCCCCGCTCCAGGACGAAGCTCTTGGCCATAGATGCTACTGCCTCCTTCCTCAGTGTCTGGGCCAATGTCATTTTATTGTTGTATGTGACCTAGGAATGCACTTGATCTGGGAAGGTTAGCACTTGACCCACCTCCTGTTCTAAGAGGGAAAAATACATCTTGTGAAAACCTCGGAGTGTAATAATAGAAAAAGCTGAAGTTTCAACAGTTGTATTACAGATGACAATAATAACGTGCTGGAAAGAACACGGGTGTGGGAATGAGACAGAGAAATGCAGGCCCATGATAACTAGCTGAATTCTACATTAGTTTCTCCCTTTGGGTATCAGTTTAGTTACCCATAAAATGGGGATAAAAGTAAGTTCCTTGTGAGGATTAACTGAAACAATCGCAGGTCTGGGCACTCTTACCCCTTTCATAATGGCCCAGAGCCTCATCTCTTCCGAAACTGTTTCGAATTATTGTAAGCTAAATCATTTTTATCTTTCAAATCATATAGATATATTCCTCAGCCGAAATAATTATTTCTATGGTCTGACAGTAAGCATAGATTTCACATCAAAAGGATAAAAATTCAGTGTTTATAATATGCATCACATCCTGTTACCCGTATTTTAAGTGCACCAATATTATCAATGTAAAATACAAGAGTATATACTAACTTTGATCTTTATAGAGATTTTTAGTTTTAAAAAATGAAGGAACATTATGAACGCAGAGAAGTTTAAATTATCTAAAATTAATACATTAATCAAGACTATATTTACTAAAAAAAGGCTAATAGCATTTTTACCAGCTAAACAAAATATTTTTTCTAATGAGGTTTCAGCTGAGTATCGTTTATCTTAAGAGAAAAATAATGGGACCTTACCTATTCCAGTAGCTCCAGAACTGGTCATGCAGGTAGGCGTGGTGGCTACATTCATCACCAAATGAGGCTTTGCTTTCAATCCAGTGAATTATGTGCCCTTCCACAGCTAAGGGACAAAGCATTACTAATATACGGTGAAGAGAAGGGAAGACTGAAAATTCTTAGCTCTGCACAGGCCCCTCGATGTTTCACATTAACGAGCAGAGGGTGAGCCCTTACCATCAACTCTGGATGTAATTATAAAACAAGGCGTTGTCTATGTTCATCACAAAGAACATACATGCTATAGTCGCACCCCTTTTGTTTTCATCACATTCTTCAGAAATCCCCCTATTCTATTCTGAGACTGTGATTCTGTAATTTGACCAGTGACATGTTAAGCAGACCACAGTAAGTCTATCTACTCAATAGAACTATTTTAAAAATTCACAATTTAGAGAAAAATGAGTTGAAAATGGCAGCTGAAATGTCTTCGGAAGGCATACTCATTTCTCAAATATATGTAAAAGTTTTTAAGGCATAGATTTCTTCTCAATCTATTGTTTTCTGGTATCTTACAATAATCTTTTCCAACTATTTCTCATTTGGGTACAATACTATAAAGCTAATATATTTCTGTAACATTTATTAATATTAACATTTTAAAAAGGAATGGAAAAAATTCTTACCTCCTTCTCTATAAACAAATGAATAACAGTGCTAATGAACTTACCAACTGGTACTTGTAAAATAAAGTCTGGTGTTTTATCATAACCTTTTGCTCGGAGCTGATCTTCATCTACAGAAAGAACAAATACTATTACTTGTAGCAGTATTCCATTAACAAGACAGCAATATAATTGCTTTTCTTTCTTAAATATGTGTAAAAATCACTAATGCAGTCATACACATCTTTCTTATGCATGCAATGCTGTGTCAGAATAAATGAATTTTCTTTTTTTTTTAATAAATGAATTTTCTTAACAAACCTGAAGCAGATAACAAAATGCTTCTTTGTCCCTTTTGTATTTTTATGTCTTTATTATAAACATCATTAATTCAAACTGTCATATGCTACCTCTTTGTGACAGAAAATATTCAAAATAAAGAAATATACTTACTGATCGGAAAAAAGGATTTCATCATCATGAATATCACTAATGTTACCAGCCAATATTGACAATGTGTAATAAAGCACAAGCACAGTGACCTTTACGATTATGAAACAAATGCTTGAATTAAAGCAACAAGAAAGTTTCGTTTCAATGAGTAAAACTATTCCTCCACACAAAAAAAGGACAAGAACAATGGGATCACCATGGAGAACTAATTACCCCGCTTAACACCTACAGTACACTACTGCTTCTAGCATTTACTAGGGTTTTAAACTATAAAATTCTGAAAGGCAAACAGTCTTTAAAACTTTTTCCTTAGTCTGTTTGATTTCTTGATCTTCTGTTAAATATCAATCAATGATCCACTCAGAAGGAAAGGAGCCAGAAAAAAGGAAGCCTCACAAAGTTGGAAAAAACTAGCAAGGCATTCAGTTTAAAAAAAAAGAAAAAAATCCCTGGATATTTTCTGAATGCTGTCCTTGACTTCTAATGGCATTACAATGTGACTTCTCAAATGTGGAGTTCTCCATTAGATTTTGGAGTGACCTGGTCATTCAATTCCAGACATGGCTTTCTGTCTTCACCCAACCTCAACTAATGGCCCAACCAAGTAACGAGGAAGGCTGTGTGGTCTCCTAACACCTGCTGGGCCGTTGACATTGCCACGCATACCGTTCGCCTTCCTGCATCACCTTTGATTAAAATTAATGGCCCATTCCCAGGGTTGGGTAGCTTATTTCCAATCCATTTGTCAGCCCAAGACCAGCGGCTTCATGGCCAGTGTTCAGAAACTCTGTTTTAGTACACTCAGCATTTTAAATATAAATAACATTTTAATGACGAGATAAATATTTAAAGTAGATATTTAAGTTGGATTTTGATAAAATTTGGTGTCTTTAGGCTATCCCAAATTTAAAGGACTGAGGCCAGAATTTGGAACCATCTTCCCTCCTTGAAATTTAAAAACTTCTAAGTTAACCCAAGATTATATAATATAAATAACCGTTAATTTAGAAACAGGAGAATTTGGAAAAGTGGGTTACAGAAAATAAGACTGGAAAAATTTCTATACTTTGATCACAGTGAGAATGATAAATGGAAAAGGCATTTAATAAAATCAACTCCGGTGCCTTCATCTGATGTTTTAGGGAGGCAATGAACAGTCCTAAAAGCTGGATTGACATTGAAAAAGACAGATTAATATTTTATTAAAACTACCCTAGCTTGATCAACCTTTGTAGATGTTAAAATCGGTTACAGAAAGAAAAATGATTATGTTTCTGACAGAAACTCAAAACAAAATTTCAAAGGTCACAAAGCAATCCAAATGCTCACAATAAAATCCCATTAAAGGCAGATGTATACTCCTGTTCATGGCACTAAAATTACTAATACAATACCTATCAGATAAACTGCATGACTTCCTCATGTGAAAATTTAAAACCCAAACCCCCAACCCTGAACATAATACATGAAATGAGGCTAGGATCAAATGAGGCTAGGAAATTTTTGCATCTTTTTGTGGAGAACTTCAAAATACCACTGGTGTGTTCTTTTATTCTTATACTTAACACACACACACTCTCTCTCTCACCCTCATTCTCTGTCTCTCTCTCCCTCCCTCCTTCCCTCCTTCCATTCTGCTCTTTCATTCAACATTAAGTTGATCCAAAGGTAACTATACCCCCAAAATAGCATCAAGAAGTCTGTGTCATCACCAGTGAAATTAGATTTCTACTTTTATAAGAGGTTATTCCAAATGCTTGAAATATTCTTTTATTTATTCAACTCTTTCTGCCTTACTTCCCATTTCAACCTTTACATGGCTTCTTTCAATCTAGATTTCCTAAGAAATGAGTAAGGCTCTTCTGGCTTAAGAACCCAAAATATTTCCTAACTATTTCATTAACTACATTAATGTCATAGTTCAAGTGTTCATTATCAAAATAAACATAACAACGTTATCACTTAAAAGCAGACTTGTTAGCCTCCTGACCCACGAAATATGAGGTTTCAGATGGTGCATGCCTCACGAGAAACAGTAATTCTGAACTAGTAAAGTCTTAGAGAATGCTAGTCCAACGTTTCAGTTTTATACATAATGTAAGTGACCTAGAGAAGTTAAGTTATCCACCATGACCAGGATCTCTCAGATACGTAAAGACACAGGACAGGAGTTCATATCCAGGCAGAATGTCTTAATTATGGCAAATATTTAAATGTGATTAGGTATGATATTTGTGATGTGTAACATCTCGGTGGGTCCTCACGTTCTTCTTGAGGAATTAGCAGCTGGCCATCTGTCAGTAGTACTTAGACCACATTGCCTTGAAGAGGAGATGAGCATGATAACCTCTTGATTTCTACTACTTTAGTGGTACTCTCTCCAAAATAACTCTAAAAATTTCAATAAAACTGCATTCACAGATAAAATTGATGTTAATTTTAAAAATTATTTTAAATTAATTATTATTTCAAATATATAAAAACAATCCAGGTCTTTGTTTATAAACTGTCAGACCTGTCTGTAGAATCCATTTTTTAAAAAGAAATTGCACATGTCTGAAGAACACTGTGAAAGTTTAATTTCTCTGGACTTTGAGTTACCCTCTCCTACAAATACCCAAAATACGTAATGCAATTAAATACTAATTACACAATTTCTTTTTTTAAAATAAAGAGCTGGTTTTGAGTCAGTGAACAAAATACATCTGAAACTAGGTAATTTAAGAATCTTATGGATATTTAAAAGTTTTTATTTTATCTTCTGTTTTGTTTTGTTTTATTAAACACTTTAAATTTAAGAAATACCACTGTTCCCAGAGAAACTGCACAAAACTCCAATCTGCAACATCTGAAAATGAAAAGTAACATTTCATATGTCTTTTATCTACGAATTTGTTAAAAGGTTTCTAAAACAAAATTAAGGTATGCCCTATGATAAAAAATAATGTTTTTAATACTTTGTGACTCTTTACTGAATTGAAGGAGGGCAAAAAGGTCATCTATATAAAAATGTTACACATCTACAAAAATTAAAACTACAGTATATCTTATCTAGAATTATGTTTTTCTGTTATCCAAAACACTGCCTTATTCCACATTTGAAGCTATGACTGCTGCTCTCCATGATTTTATGTTCTAAGAGTAAGTTTCACAGGCTTTTCTACATAATTTGAGAAAGTGAGAAGGCTTTAGTAATAGCTATCATGATATTCAAGCCCCATGAAAAGGCACAAAACCAGATATACATTCATGGGGGAACTGATAGCACAGATAAATGAAATCTTTTCAGAACCCAAAATTTCATTTCAGCCATTAGTTTCAACCTCTTCCCCCAAAGTCTCTTATCAAAGCCACTAATAAGGACTACAACTGACTGCTCTGACCTTGTCCTTCACTTATGTCTTTAGGGGACAATACTAGGGAAAAATGAAATGCCCTAAAGATGGGAAACAAATGGCAGGTCAAGAAGCTGGAGCAGTGTAAAGAAAAGCTAGGTAAGCTAGTCCCTACTGCCTGATGGCTGCAGAGAGACAGGGGACATGAATAGCAACAAAAGTAAAACTCTTCCATACACTATACCATATCACCCTGAATACTTTAAATTTAATGCTATAAATGAAGGGACAAATCAGCATGGTAGCGTAAAGATACAGGACGGATTGCTGGGCAGGAACTAGCTGTGATACAAGGCCTGAGGCCAGTTTCTTCCAAACAAAATAAGACATTAGATGGTCGCAAGAGCCCTTTTCAAGTCTAAAACTCTGAGTAGTTTAATGTCAACCTTTGCCCCAATTCCATCTAGCTAAAGTTACTGATGTCAAACCCTTTTGTGGAGACAACTCTATCCATCCCTGAACAGTCTCCACAGAGAGGCATTTTAGCAGCTCTGAAACATTAAAAGGAGCCTCTACACAGGTAGACAAATGTGTATGCACATAGGGGCTGGGGATTTAGCTCAATGGTTACAGTGCTTGCCTTGCAAGCACAAGGTCCTGAGTTCGATCCCTGGCACAAAAAAAAAAAAAAAAATGTGCGTGCACATAGACACAGGACCAAGAAGTCCAACCAGCAATAACAGTAACTGATTTGACCCCTCCATGCTTTTTCGTTACAGAGAGTAAAGTCTTAACCTAGAGAGAACTCACTGTAAGGAGAGAGATTTTTACTCTGTGGACCTGTATGTCATCTTGCCTAGCATTACTCCCCACTCACAGTGTGATTCACAATGCCCTTCAATAATGTGATCTGTGATCATGGAGCCATCAGAGCACACACCTGACCCATATCTTTCTGACAGTGGTTATAGGGCAAAAAGAGAATTCACAAATTTTTCTCTGGGATTATGAACTTCTTAAGGATTAAACTAGCAACTGCCAGTGATCATTTTTGTTTCCAGAGAATGAAGTCATCACAGGAAAGTGCAGAAAAGGAGAGGTACTGAAGACATGATTTTGTTTTCCGGATTCTAGACAAATCAGGAGCAATTTTTCTTCCTTTGGACTTCCCAGGTCTATATTTGAACAAATCAGTCCAATGTGTTATTATACACTGCTTTGATTTGCTTTCTGCCACCTACAACCAAAATAGTCCTAGTAACTCTGTAGTGGTCAGGAAAGCAGATGACCAGCAGACATAAATTAGCTCACCTAGAGCAGTGGCAAGGGAAGGGCTGTAGTACAGAAGTGGGTGGACGGCCACTGTATGCACAGGATGACGTTCTTCAAAGTCATCCAGAGAGCATTTTAGCTTCCCTCAGCAACAAGGTGTCGCCGGTTCTTTCCTCAGTCCCCAGGAACAGTGTGCACAAGTACATTCGGTGGTAAGAGGAGTAAGTAAAAAAGCCTCTCTCTCACCTTGACAATTTCCTCAGGGAGTGGAGAGCAGAACCCAAATTCTCCATATCCCTATCCCAATATCATGTTCCTGCTATTTTAAAAACTACATCGTATTTTTAACCTTCTGATAGGTAGGAATTTAAGCGGTGGATACTTCATGAAATACCAACCACCTCAGTTCCCTTCAGCTTATATAATCCTATACTTTATTTCTAGTCTCTTATTTTGTACTGCTAACATCTGCATGCAAACAATCCTGCAATTCTAAATCTCATCTGTTCCTGCTGCCTATTCTTCACCTGGAGTCATAATCCCGTTTGTCACATCATAATCACTTCCCCAGCACAGCACTGCTGCTTTAGGTGGGGAATAAAGCAGCAGGAGCAGATGAACTCTTAGAAACAAAGATCCTAATTTCTTACAGCAAGGGACATCCTTTACTAAGCCTAGATGGCTTTATAGATTATACCTCTTGGAGTTCCATGGGGTAATACAAGAATGTCAGAAAAGCACCCATGTAAAATATGCTGGTTTGTCCAAACATAGTGGGGAAGAGGTAAGGCAGGGAAGAAAATGCCTTTCAGGTGTCAGTCAGCATAATTGTTAGTGTCTACTAACAGAATAACATCCACTAGAAGGAATAAAATATCTCCAGAGCCATCCTTATTAGGCCAAACTTAACAAGAATTTGCACAAGACCGCAGCTCTGGAAGTCACTAATAAAGTCTCTCTGACCTGGAGATGCGCCAGCCCACAGAGGACAAGTGGGGTTTATCTTCCTTCTTTGGCATAAGCTCTTTCAGATTTCTCCTTACAGTGCAAAAAGTCTTGTAGTCGTCTCACCATCACTGTATTCCTTTTCCCTCTTACCCTTTCGGTCCAAAGGTCTTGGGGAAAAAAAAACAAAAAACCCAAACAAACTAAACTGAAACTAAAACAAACAAAACAGCTAAGGAAAGGATACAACACAACAAAGCATGGTCTCATTAATTACTTGAGAGCTATAAGTTAAAACCCTCCATGAGTAGACAAAATTTTCTGTTGCGTTAGTATTAGAAATGGGGTAAGTCCTTAGCAGAGTTGCTAAAGAGAATCACGATGCTTACTGATCAATGTAAAGTTTAAAGAGTTCTTTGTGTGTGAGAGCTTTGGTGTAGACAGTGGTTCTTGACATTTTCTGAGACTTCAGACTTGACCAACAAATGTTAGTTCTAAATGAATTAGCCTTAGAAAGAACTATTAACATCTGCTGAAACATATTTTAAATTTTCCTAGAAGGTCTCATGTTTGATTCAACTTGAATTTTTCTTAAAAGCCTTTATGATAGAATATAGTTAAAAGACTGGTTAGCTCAGCAGTAAGAGCGCCAAGCTAACAAACTAAATCCTAAAAGTACCCAGAGTAAGAAGGGCCTAGAGAGGTAGAATAGACAAATATGTAAAAGTCTATCACCATGTCAGTAAAAACAGAAGTATTTACTGGTGAGGCAGCAACATTTTCTTCACCTGCAAAGTGTAGGTATTGATTTTTAGCATAATGTATACTTTTTCTTTGAAAGATTAAGAGTAGCGTGACAACAGCCATAGGAGCATTTACTTTCATTATGAGGACAACTGAGTGAGCGACTGATAGGTGAGAGGCACTGGACAAAGCATTCCACTCTCACAGAGCAGATGTGACAGAATGCACACAGCGCGTCTCTGCAACACACACGGGGTGCTTGTAACTGATCATCTTCCCGCTAACTGGTACAGTTTTAGTTCCTTGCATGTACAGAACACACTAAAAATGCTAGCTGAAAGACTATATAATCAATAAAAGACTAGAACTCCCAGAAATTGCATTCATGCTTTGGTAGCCTGTCTAAACCTAGCTCATTAACTTTTTTTTTTGGTGCTGGGGATGGAACTAAGGGCCTTGTGCTTGGTAGGCAAGCGCTCTACCACTGAGCTAAATCCCCAGCCCCTCATTAACTTATTTGTGGAATAAATGAATATATAAATGAAAAATATTTCTTAGTTGGAAAATTAAAATCATTTATTCAATTTTGGACTGCCTTAGGACAATATACTTATTTGTATAAAAAGTTTGTAAGGCAGGATAATTCCATATGAATACAAACAAGTTTCCAATGACAAGGATGTTTCTTTTTCTCCTTCCCATACTTCCAGGTTAAATCTTGTGTCACAAGAACTGCTCAGTAAGTGGCCATGAAACAAGGAAATCAAGAGAACAATAAAGCCAGGAAAAAAAAAGGTGATTTACTTTGTTTTTACCGTCTATTAGCAAGAGATATCAATGCATTTTTGGTGGGAATGTAAACTAGTACAAGCATTATGGAAATCAGTAAAGAGAACCCAAATTAGAAATTACATATGAACCATCTATCTCTCAGTATCTTCCCCAAAGAGCTAAAGACATCATACCACAGTGATACATGCACACCAATGTTTATAACAGCACAAATCATAATAGCTAAATCCTAGAAGCAGCCTATATTCCTATCAACAGATGACTGGATACAGAAATGTGGTGTTGATAATTAATGGAATACTACTCAGCTAGAAAGAAGGACACATTTGAGACATTTGTAGGAAAATGAATGAACCTGGAAAATATAATGTTGAGTAAAATAAATCAGATGCACAAGTTTAAATACCATATAGTATCTTTAAGTTACTATAGGCAAAGTAAGGCAAAGTAGAATCAAAGAGCATAATAAAGGATGGATAGAGGAAGACAAGGGGATGGATCTCTTGCAAATAGGAGGGATCCAGGAGACTGAGGTTGAGAGGAGAGGGGGAGGAGAAGGGGAAACAATCAGAATAAAGACGTGCCATGTAGAGGAGCCTAATAATTTAAATGAATGTAAACATGTTATATCATAAATGTGAGATAAGATTAATAATATCAACAAGAATGAAAATGGGGAAAGGGGATAGAGAGGAAGAGGGAGGGAGGCAGGAGGAAAAGGGGTTAAAAAAGAACCAAGCTTTACTGTATACATGTACCCACTCCCCAAGATGATTGTAAA
>PVJO010002019.1:104686-124686 GCA_004026905.1 Hystrix cristata
CCCTGTTGCCTTTCTGCTTTTCCCCTTCTTTCTTTCTAGTACTCCTCTCCTCTGCACACCATCCTCCTTTTATATAATATCTATTACACCTCTTTGTCCTTATTTACAGTTATGGTCTCTCATATCAGAGAAACAATTCGATGTGTGCTCATGAGTGTCCGATTTATTTCACTTAAGAGTATGTTCTCAAGAAACATCCGAGGAGTTAATACTATTGCTTGGCTCTTAAGATATTTTGCAAACAAACTGTTATCTCTAATAACTATTGAGGCTTTTTAAAAAAGCAGAACTTCAAAGTATAGAATCTTTATTTCATATCTTATTAAAGTACTATATTAACTATGAAAAAATATAATGGGTAGAAAATTTAGAATAGGGGAAAATTTGAGGGACAATCATAATCTTTAAAAAGGACTAACATGTAAACAAAAAATACTTTTGTCTGGAAAGTAATCAGATTAGAAATCAACTGAGATAAAAGATTTTATTTCTGCTTATCAAAGAATTAAAATGAAATACACTCACAAAGCCTCTGAAACAAAATTCAAGGGATATTCTACAGGTAAACAATAAAGAATATGATTAGATTAATAATCTATTTATATACTAATATTTTTCCATAGTTGGATTTAACATGATGATCTATTTAAATTTACCTGGCATACTACTTTAGAGCTAATTAATCATTGTGAAGGGATATTTACAAGGTAAAAGAACAATTCCGTAACAGTATTTCATATAGCCTTTGAATTTTCACATTTTAACTATAAATAAACATGTTTCCTTAGTCCTACATTAAAACACTAACTATGCGCAGAATAAATTAACAATTTTTTTGTGTGCTGATGAAGAAATGCTTCAAAACAGAACTGAGGTTACACGGAGCTGGCTAAACATCTTAGAACTCATTTATATTTAAAGATCCGTTACACATCATTTTTTGGATATGCATGTATAAAATAATCACCTCTACTTCCCAAAGCACAGAGGGATACACGGGCTCCGTCGGTTTCAATTTTTGGTCTATTTTCTATAGGCAAGTGGAAATAATTCTTTGCCCACATTTCTACATTGCCTTTGGTGAATCCAGTCTAACATACACATTTCAGGTAAATTCTAAGCTCTTATTCCTCAGGAAGAAAGCAGAGAAAAGTCAGGCAAATAAAAGAAATGGGGCTGAGGGCCTGACTGGTCCTAGGCAGATGGTGCCAGAAAAGCAACACAAAGCTCTCAAAGTATCACTGCTCAGCAGGTAGCTTAAAACAAAAACAAAAGCAAAACAACCAGATTTGGCCCTGGCTACAGCGATCACTATCTGACTGATCAATATGATCTGCTAAATTTTTTAATATCATCAGAACTGCACATTTCTGAACTACATCTCATGGTGCATCATGGATACCCATTACAACTGGTTCTGATCTATTATCATTTTATTTTTAGATTTTTTTCAAAAGGCAATTTCTTCCCAACTTACCCTATTTCCACAGGTTAAACAATTTAATTGCTGCTTTTAAGTGAAAAATACTTGCCGCTTCTACGTACTGAAATTTAGTAACCACAGAACACTTTGCTATTCTGTTGTTTTTTAATCCTCAATGGAGAATACGGTATCTTTCAGCCTCAAATTACTGACAATCTTATAACACATCTAATTCCATTTTCCAATTTATTAATAAAAATATTAAACATGATTCAGAATAGATTTATTGCAAGACTGTACCGAATAACTTGACACAGAACCATGCACTTGACTTTCACTTGGCCATTTTGCTGTCTAATTTGGAACAAAAGTTATGTAATCCAATATTCTTTACTTTTTCTTCTAAAAATTATACTATACCCACTGTCTACACAAAATAAATCTGTATAATAACTCATGAATGGATTCTTTGGAAATTACCACATTTAAAATGGAGAAAACAAAGAAATAAATACGTAAGGAAGGAAATGCTAAAATAAAATAAAACAAAATGGAGAAGAGAAATTCACTATACAGTGGTTTACGGTTTTCATGACCAGCTATTACATGCATACCCTCTGAGACTTAATTTCTAATTCTTAAGAGATGTTGAAATAGCAATCTCTAATAAGATTCTACATGGGCACACAAACACATGCATACATGTGGGATTCTGAACAATCATACTAAACCTATGAGAACAATTAATGCTTGGCATAAAAATAATAAAAGCTTAATATTTTGCTTTCAAGTAGAAGAACTGCCCTATTCCATACATGAGATGAACATACCTAACATGAATTTTTCTAACCGTTCTTTTTAATATATAAAGCACTTCATAGACAATATTTCTCTTGTTTCTCTCTCATAAGGCCCAGATTATAGTTAATATCTCATGACACCAAAAGTAATACTGCAACAGATATTAAAGCATTTTTTCAGTCACTTATTCTATAAAATATTAATTGCAAGCCTGTGCGTGTGCTGTATATACGGGGATTAGGTAACTGAGCTCCGCCTCAGTTCTAAATCAATAAAGGATAACATGCAGAGCATCAATCATCATTCTCTCTTCCTTTAGCAGGTGATAACTTCGGGTGGAAGAGTGTAAAAATATCTATTTAAGCACTCACAGAGATACTACCAGCGAGGGAGGGTGTGAGCAACACTCACCGAGGAAGGACAGGTTTTTCTCCAGAAGCAAGTCTCTCAGCAAGACTTCATGCTCATGACCGATGGCACTGGGAAGTTTAGTTAGGGAAGGCAACATAGGCAGCACTGTACCGTCAGGGAAATGCTCATACCAGGTCTATACTCTGAGACGAGCTGGAAAACTGAGGTAAGTACTACAGGCTGCAGCCTGTATCCCTTGAGGAATGAGATTTCAACACAATCTTCCTCTCATTTAAACAATTCAACGGAATTCTTCTGCAATGCTTATATATTCCGGCAAAGACTTACGAATGGGTGTGATTTTAACTTCTTTTAAAAAGGGGAGATATTTTCAAACACCCACTAATCTGCGCTAAAAATCTCTCGATTTAATGTAGTACACATTAACTAAGCAATTACCTTACAGCTATGAATGCTAACCAGATTTTCCCTAAAAGAGTTCTGCAAATGTGTGAATTAACACTTGTCAATGAGCTAGTGTTTGGCAGCTCCCGTTTCACTTCCTGTCTACTGTTAGTGATCTTCCGTGACTTGAGAGGCCAAACCACTGACCGACTTGAGAATCTAGGTGATCCGAAATAAAGACATTTTAGGAGATAGCTAGCCTCGGCTGGGAGTGGGGGTGCGGAAGCTGTTCCAGAGTCTTTTTCTCATGTATGCACGTGTGTACATATATGTAAATAAACAGATACACACATGAACAAATAAATGGTGTCAATGCTTCCTAGGTGGCAGGCATTGAATCAAGTGATTTCTGTATGATATCTCATCCTTGCAATCATTATAAGCTTTATTTTGTATGTGAGAAAAATGAGATCTAGACAGGAACCTGCACAAGGCAGTTACATGTGGCAAAGCCGAGAATGAGAACAAGTCTGCCTATGGCCTCCACAGAGCTTCTCAAAAAGCATTAAAATTATACAATAATTGATTGTAGCAAAATGAAGCCTCTGTGCTAAGTACTTTGAGATATCATTTTATTTATGCTTAACAACAACCACCTGAGTAGGTGCCAGTATTAGTCCCCATTTTTACGGTTAAGGAAAGTAAGGTTCAGAAAGGCTGAGGAACCTGTTGAAGTGCCACAGCTGGTAAATAACAAAATCAGAAGTAGGACATGGAAGTTTGATCTGCTTTCCAAAGGGATGAATCTGCACAAAGTCTGAAAAGGAGCGTTGCTCTATTCGGGCACTGTAATTCAGCCGAAAGCATTTGGTAATAATTCTCTGAATCATCACCTTCATCTTCCATTTCACTGAGAATGTCAACTGGGCTCCATAACTCCTTGGCTTACCAGAGACCAAGATTCTGATCATGTACTGTGCAGAGTTCAACTTATACACCATTTATAAACATTTTTCTTTTACAGAATTATCCTGTCCCTTTTTAATACAAACTGCTACGCACAATTTTAAATCCTCCATCACAACAAGTGGTAAGTCATTATTACTGCATCTTTCTATCATTTTTCTTCCTTTCCCAATGCACACAACTGTGCTTAACTTCATTTCTAATTGGAAATAAAGTAAAAGAAAACAAAATTTTTAAATTGCAAAACTTTACTCGGTTTCAGAGTCCGATGAAAACATTAGATGGATAACGCTCAATGGTAACTCATTACTAGGGGCATCCCACATTTTAGAACTAAATTATTTACTTCTATTGCACATAAATGTGCTCTCACTTTTATTGTTGTGAATTATTTACATTCAAAATGTTGAATCATGAAATTGAGGTTACTGATGGCACAGAAATGAAACCCACAGCACTTGCAGCTTCCTGAGTCATTATCTTTTCCTTGCTTCTCTGTGTAGACTTTTGTCTAATAGCTGTGTCCAGGACTAACACTTGGGAAAGTTGAAGTGGCTGGTTTCTCACTTTCGTTTCTCAGTACGAGCTGTGGTGGAAAAGGTGTGGGTGTCCACAGCTCTGAAGGAAAAAAATATAGCAGAAACTAAAACCAAGAGAAGGTACATGGCCACATACTCTTCACTTCTGTGCTTTGTGTGATATTTTATTAGTAAATGACCAATTTGCTTTATGGTACTTGTACATGTCTGTGTGTAACTTTCATAATTGAGTAAAAAGATTTTACACCTATTCTATTTACTAAATATATGCTTTCGTTCTTAGAAAATGGTGTGTCGTACTGAGAGTAAGCAATGTAAATGTTACCAAATTATCAGAATGCCACATAAACGGCATTTTGACTCATATGGAAAACCAATCATTTTTATTCAGTGTGAAATAAAATAATTCCTGTTGATCAGCTGAGGAAACATCATTGTAAATGTATTTATATTATATGAAACCACTACAACTTCAATGCAACAGTAAAATCAGTTTGTCTATAAACTTCTCTGCCTGTTTTATTTTGCATGGTAAAAGTAGTAACCAATTCGAGATTTTCGAAAGCTACACTCCTTGATTATGCTTTGCTTAACATAAACATATATAAAATGCAAGATCTAGAAAATAAAGCTTATAAAAATGATTTTACTGGCATTAGGTGCAATGGAACTGCAAAAATTATAATCTAGTCAGTGATTGCAATTTATAGACATACACTATTATCTTTATCAATTGAAATCATGTACTACATTAAATCTTAGAGGCAATAACACAGCCAAAAAAAAAAAAGGCAAGTGAATAATGACTAAAATGTAAGGAAAATACTCCAAACAGAATTTATAATGCTCCATAAGCAGAAACACTTAGACTTTGTCTATAAGAATACCTATTATTGATGTATGGCAGTGACCATGGGGCAAAACTTGTAAATAACCTCACAAGCCATTTTCTTCGCCAGCAATACAGCAATCTAGTTTCCCGTAAGCATCTCAACTATTACTGAAAAACAGCCTCCTGGCATTTACAAAGCAGTTGACTTCATACTTTAGTCCATGCATATATAATTAGATAGTTATATTTAAAATCAATACACAATCCTTCAAAAGACATTATGCTTTTAAAACCTTAAGTTTAAATTGATTTTTAACTATTTTATGTGCTTTAAAATTAACATGTAATTCAGCCTCAGATACTCTGAGATGGTGTTAGCTGTTATACGAACGTGCTAAACTTTATCACTGCAGAAACACAAAGCTGGCACTCCTACAATTTCTAACACTATCATTAATTTTATGTGGAGAGTAGAAGTAGGGTTTTACTTTAATAAAAAGGCAAGCTTGTGACAATACTGTGTTTTCATTATTTTAGGCTAGGTAGGAGAACAGAGCTAGAGAATATATACATAAAAGGCTGTATCTTAGGTATTGTGAGAGGGCCGTGTTAGATTATTTTCAAACCTTAATTTTACTGAGGAAAGAAAGTAATTTATCAAAAGTTTTACTTACCCTAAGCCTTTATGAAATGAGGAATATAAACAAACATACAAACACACATGCACATACATGTGTGCAGACATGCATATGCACATTTAACTTCTAAGAGCTTCCACCAAAAACCCTGATTGGAAATCACTGAGTCACACTTGGTCACAGTGCCAGCCATGCTAACAAAACCTATCCCAGAAAGGCCATATTTATATTAAGAGGTGTGGCAATCATGGACTAAGAGATACAGAATATCTATGAAAATTACTAATAATCACTTAAATAATATTTTAGTCAAGGATTATCAAAATTTTCACTGTTACTACAATACTACAAAATTGATGGATTAATAATGCCCTGCTTCATCCACCCAATCCTATTTTAAGAAGTAAACATTTAACTCTTCAGTAATTTCAAGGTTTTTAATGAAGAATGACTAGGCATCTATTTTCTCAGCCTTAAATCCAGTCCCAAAGGAAAAATTAACATGGTTTCTCTAAAAATGGTTATTAGGTATCTAAATGACAGCTCGGATTGTAATCAGCATTTAAGCAACAAACATCCACTGCCCTTTAAAATGTAATGGTCTCTGGCAGCATTTTAATCACATCATCCTTTAACTCCAGGATCAACATTTATTCCAGGAGACTCAACTGAATTTGGTTCATTTTAAATGGAACTTTGTTATATTTTGTAAAATGTTCACTGGAACGGTTAGATACATTACAAGACACTGTGTTACCTGCCTAATGATTGTGTACCTCTAAACTCCCTAAAAACCAAGCAATTTGAAATAAGCATGTGAGTGTGCAACTGCTGAGCTGACATCTTCCTGTGGCCTCTCTGATTTTTAAGCTGTAGGAAAGAATAGTCTGCAGTGACCCTCCAGTTGATTGAATGTAAAATAGAAGAGTATGAAATGTGTTTTGTGAAGCAGAACTTTATGTCAGGTTAAAGCTAGACACATCTCCTCCACTGAGTCTAAGCTCGTCAATTGTGCACCTAAAATTTTATGGGAAAGGATACTGTTTGATGCAGTCCACCAGTGGTCCATAACAGCAGTCGTTCACAATGCACTGAAGACAAATAAGAGAAGGGGTCTGGGATGGGGTGACTACAAAAATCATTCCAGTAAACATCCTAAAAGCAGTAATTACTTTTCTTCCCCCACCCCCAAAAAAGAAAGCTATCAAAAGGTTGTTCAGATTTAATCACAGAAAACAAAAATTGCATGCTTTTTATTTACTATAAAAGCAAGCTATTAAAAAGTGAAATGCTCTTCTCACAAATATTGCATTGCCATTTATGGTGCACCCTGACCTCAGTGATAGTTTATGATGACAGTAATTAAATGAGGTTTAAAATCCTTTACTCTGCTAGGCAGATAACAGCACTGCCACTGAAAATAGACAGCTGTGATTAATACCTGATAGACCTGATTTGCTAGAACTCCATCTGGAATCTGAGAAGGGTCCCGTAGCATACTATTTATAACAGACTTGGAGGCTGTGGAAGAAAAGAGATGAACTATTAAAAGACAGTCAACATACTTTTAATGCAACATGAGAAATGACATATACCTACATACACACAAACCACGAAAACAAAAATATTACTGATACTAATCATTTTTCCACTTTTTAATCTAAGAGAAGCTTTTAATTAGACCATGTTGCCAAGTTTATAAGCCATATTGCCAGATTTGATGATGACCTATTTTTTCCAAGGTAAATTAACAAGTCCAGACCCAGCATATGTCTTTTTGCAGATAAATTAGCTTTGGAAAAGCCCACTTGCAAAACAAAAAACCAACAAAAACAACTAGAAAAGAAAAATACTTACTTTTTGCAGGTAGATATTTTATAACCAAACATATGTACATGTACAGCTTCGTAAGAGCAGACTGGATTTAAAGACACCAATAAAACCACAAAAAAACAACTCTCAGTCATTTCTGAGTATTAAACCTTTCTAAAAGAGTTCTCATCAACTTCCATAAAATGTTACACCTATTTCATACGTAAGAAAATGAGGTAACACTGGCTAATTGAGGAAATATTAAATTTTAAAAAAAAGTATGTGTGTGTAGTTGTCTCTCAGTATCTGGTATCCCTCAAGGATTGGCTCCAGGAGCCCCTTCCCCAGGCCCCACAGTTACCAAATTCCATAGATGCTCAAGTCCCTTATATAAAATGGCATGGTACGTGCATATAACCTAGGCATATCCTTCCATACATTTTAAATAATTTCTACATACCTTACAATATCTAATACAATGCAAGTGCTGTATAAATAGTTGTTATACTGTATTATTTGAGGAATAATGACAAGAACAATCTGCACATGCTCAGGACAGGTGGACTTTTTGTTCCATATTTTAATCCATGCATTTAGACCCCTAGATATGGAGGTTCCAATGTGTGTGTGTTGGGGGGGTATGTATTTAATATATACAGCAATTTTCCATCTAAAATATGACTTGTCCACTTGCAAATTCAGCTGAAATCCCAGGGAGTGATACAGAAGGAGAAAAGCAGTAAGGGAGGCATCTAGTGAAGGATGTTATAGAGGTGACAGTCTTTGAAAGGCAAGGTAAGAGATTCTGAACTCTTTTTGTTCACCACAGGCATGTAGCAGCCTGGGGGGACAGAGTTCTTGATCCATGAGAAGAAGGCAGGTCTATAAACTGAAGCTAAGTCAGGTGTTACCGAGGAATCGATTCTGTCACAGTCCTCCAGTGGAATCATTCCCCAAGTATTAGCAAAATAACTTAGAGCTGGACCCAGACAAGCACAAACTTAAATGCATATTGTATAATGACTTAGTTAAGAAAATGAACACAGATTACAGATCTATATCATTCAAGTTGTGAAATGATTTTTGATCTTTTTCATTATTATGTTCCTTATCAAGTTCAGTGATATAAAAATGCTGACAGATATGATAAATGTTAGTAAATAAGGCAATTACATCTTACTCACTTAAGCATAGTATTGAATCTACAAAAAAGTTCAACTATTTAATTACTGCCTATAGTTAGTCACACAAATGCATGTGTAAAGCAACAGTTACATACTTAACAGTCATGGAATTTCAAAGAGGACCCCCGAGCTTTCCTATCCAGTCCTATCTCTGCACTCAGCTCTGCTGCCTGATGAAATTATCTCAGCTTATTCAAGGGTTCCTGTGTGAATCTCCAGAGAAAACAGCTACAGAGTTTAAATAATACAGAGTAGGAATCACATCAGACTTATGCATTTGCCACATATAAACTTAGGGGTAACCAATTATTTCTGTAAGGCATAATCATGGATAAGTGGTACAAATATTAAGAATATAGAGCAGCTAATCATTTTATAAAGGAACAGATTATGCCAGCAGTATTATTAAAAAGATAATAATGTGCCTGGTAGCCTGCTTGATTTCCCATCCTACTTCCAAGGCCTGGCCAGCGGGAGGGGATCAAAGCAGTTGTCATACATTTGGTCACCTTCTCTGAGGACATTTAAGGGTGTCCATATGTATCTGGTCCTGGCTAAGGTATTACACTGCAAATTCTCACCTCCTGCAAAGAACAGATTAACATATAAGTGGCCCAGCAGTGTGACCCAAAGTGCTGCCCTATGGAAAACTACCAATCTCACACCAAATTATATGCAAATT
Organism: Hystrix cristata; assembly: GCA_004026905.1. Taxonomy (NCBI): domain Eukaryota; kingdom Metazoa; phylum Chordata; class Mammalia; order Rodentia; family Hystricidae; genus Hystrix; species Hystrix cristata. The sequence continues at coordinate 114,320 of PVJO010002019.1, forward strand.
TATTACTAACATCATTATAAACAAAGGCTCTGAAAAAAAGAAAAGGGACAATACAACACAAAAAAAGTGAGTTATTTGAGGGAAGAAAAGGAACTATCAAAAGAAGAATCTGATCACATAATTTTCCAAACAATATAAATTTTAGGATAGTGTGCTTATCGAGATTAAGGATCACTGCACGAGGCCCTGAGTTTGATGCCCAGCACCAAAAAAAAAAAAAAAAAAAAGATTAACGATCATAACCAATAAATTTGTAAAAATATAGTTGGAATATAATGCTCTTCAAAACAAAGGAAGTCAGTTGTTTTAAATGAAGTAGTAAAAAGTACAGTTGAGTCCATTCATTTTAAACTTAACAAAATGTCTTTTCTTTTCTTGCAACCAGCCATTTATTTTTTAAAGCAAGAGAGAAAGCGCTAATAAAAGTCAAGGCCTCTGATGCAGACCCAGGCTGTGCCTCCTCTCCACAGGTGGCAGTTTCTACTCTGCCCTTGCAAAAGACTGCTCGTATCTCCAATCAAGCCAGAGAGTGTGAATCTACTTTTATTCACATGTTCTGAAGTTTAGGAATCTCAGAAGGATGAATAATAGTATCAATCAGAAAATGAAGGCAGTTAGACAATGTTGAAGTGGATGGGGACAAGAGACCTCGTGGAGGTTTGTGCCTTTCATAGAAGGTGTCCCTAGGTCGGCTCTGGCTAATGTGAATCCAGCTTCTTTGACCACACACAGACCACAGTCTGGTGCTTGCCATCCTCTGCTAGAAGCAGCGTTCTGTTGCTTTTACACTTTACTCCTGTCATGGCGTCTACTGACTGAGAGTCTCATTTCTACCAAGCATACACAAAGCAAGAATGCCAGTTGCTTGGAGCGAGGTCTGTGAGAATAGGAGACAATGGTCACCTGTGAACGTATGCTGCCGCAGACAGGCAACAGGCAGTGCCCGGGCTAGGATACAATGCCTAAGATCACATTTGCTTCCCTGGGAAGTCCTCCTAAGATAAGGACTCGTAAGTCTAATACAATAAACACCTAAACACAAACTAGCCCGATTTAACTTGTGGATCTTCAATAAATTTACTTTAGATGATCTAATATTAGCTTGTACAAACTTTCTTTTTTATCAGTCTTGCTAGAGGTTGATTTAATTTAATAGCATTTTTTAAAGAAACCAAACTTCAACATTGTTCATTTTTCTACTGTGCTCTTTCTTCCAAATCCATTTAATTTTTCTTTCCTCATCATTTCCTGGATTTTTACTTTGACTTGGCCACACTATATTTTTTTACTACCTTACTATTGTTATAAAATTCACTTTCAAGGGCTTGGCTGTAGCTCAGTGGTAGAGCACATGCCCAGAATGTAAGGTCCTGGGTTCAATTCCCCCCAACCCCCAAAAAAATAACTTTCAATCTTTTAACGTATACTTTTTAAAGTTATAAATTCTCAAAATTCTGCTTTAACTACATGCCACAAATTTTATTTATAAATAGTTATACTTTGTAGTTTTCATTATTTCATCTTTGGCCCACAAATTACTTAAAAATTTTAGATTTTTGCTATTTCTAGTATGTGACGTCTATAATTAATATGGGGTATTTGCTTGACTTGTGTTTTTGATACATTTGCAAAGAATATTTTGTTCTTAAGAAATTAAAATTCTGCTTTTTGAAGTTCAGATTTTTAATTGTTTAGCAATTCTTTTTTTTTTTTTTTTGGTGCTGGGGATTGAACTCAGGGCCTTGCACTTGCAAGGCAAGCACTCTAACCACTGAGCTAAATCCCCAGCCCCTCAGATTTTTAATTGTATGGTTCAAATCTTCCATATCTTTACTGTTCCCAAAGTAAATATGAAATAATCACCTCCTACTACTCTGGATTTGTCAGTCTCTCTTTGTATTTCTGCCAGTACTTGCTTTCTATATTTGGAGGCCACACTTTCGGGTATGTGTACTCGTACTGTTACATACATAATTCTTGATAAGTATGCCTTTTGGTAACAAGTTGAGACTATCTCTAAGAAAATTTTTTCTTAGATTAAATGTTATCAACTGGTAACACTGCTGCACAAGTTTTCTTCTGTATAATAACTACTTTGTATATCTGATACTCCATTTCTTTACCTATAAATTTATTATGCCATTATATATCTTAGTGCTGCTCTTAGAAACAACTTTTTGTAAGGTTTTCTAAAATTCTGTTAGGACACCTGTGCTTTTAAAGACATGATTTTAATCCATTTATACTCATTGTAACTGATGCTTTCAGACTTATCTTTGCTGTTATTTTCCAGGTTCTGCTAACCGTTCTTTGCTCCTCTTTCTCTTTTTCTACATTCTTGTTGGTTTTTATTTATTCTTTTCTCTTTATTCTCTTGGAAGTAATACTGATACATCTATTTTTTTAGTAGTACTCTCAACAAATTTAAACTGAATCAACATCTAATCTTTATCATTGTGTATAGAAGGAATTTGGAAAGCACTCACTACTCCTATCATCGGCCTTAATTGTGCCTATTATTATTATTAACCATCTTGTTTGTAAACATAATTTCCCAATTATTCTATATAAGTGGTCAGTTCTATGTGTGAACTTGACTGGGCCCGAGGTGCAGAAATATTTGGTAAAACACTACTCTGGACTTGTCCGTGAGGATGCTTCTGGATGAAATTAACATCTGAATTGGTAGCAGACAACACTCCCCAATGCAGTTGGGCCTCATCCAGTCAGCGGGAGGTCTAACCAGAGCAAAAAGCTGAGTAACAGAAAAATGCTGCCTTGGAGCTAGGACATCATTATTTTTTCCAGCTTTTAGTCTGTAACTGAAAAACGGGCTTCTCTTGCCCTTCCGGCCTTTAGACTATAATTACAACCACTTGCTGTCATGGGTCTCCAGCTTGCAAATTGTAATCTTGAGATTTATCAATCAACGTCCATAACCCCATGAGCCAATTTCTTATATATACAATTTTGTCATATCACATACACACATTATTTATTAGTTTAGTTTCTTGAGATAACTCTGTTACCCTCCATTTTTTAATGCACTCAATTCTCATTTAGATTTATCAACCTATCTGTGAATTTCCCTTCTCAATGTTGCTTCTTGAATCCCACTGTCCACTTTTGGGTTCAATATCCTTCTTGCTCCCAGCATTATGTTTATTAGTTCTCTCACCTGGAACCACTGAGTAGTACAATCTCATGGTCTGGTCTTGAATTACAGTATAGCGAGATATACAACAGTAGGTTAAAGGTCATTCTAATTCAACTCTCTAAAGCTAAGATTCTATTGCTTTTTGGCCTCTATGATTACTGAGGAGAACTTTACTGTGAAGCTACCAATAACCCTGTATATGTAATTTGTAATTTATTTCTAGTTACTTTTGAAATTTCCTTTGATAGTTAGTGGTTTCATCACTGTGTGACTAGGCATGATGATTTTTATTTGGCTGCCTCGGGATTAGCTATGGTTTATGAACTTCAGGATATAAGTCTTAAGCTGTTTGAAAAAAATCTGAGCCACCTGGGGATTCAGCTCAGTGGTTAGAGTGCTTCCCTAGTAAACACAAGGGCCTGAGTTCAATCCCTGGCAAAAATAAAGAAAAAAATCTCAGCCATGATAGCGTTAGCCTCCATTATCTCCCTAGAACTCTTTTCCTGCATTTCCATTGGCCTTATTCTATACACCATCGTCTCCTGCCCCTATACAGTGTCTATAGTACCCTCTCAGTTAATTCTTATATTAAAGGTATTTTCCTTAAATTCACCCCAGAATTGACTACTTTTCTTCTAATCTAATTCTTCTCATCACATTCTCTTCTAATCTTCAGTGGAATCTATACAATCTGCCCTCAATTTCCAAAGGTGCTACATCCATGCATTCAATCAACCATGGATTAAAAATATTTGGGGAAATAAAAGCACTTACTGAACACATGTAGCCAGTTTTCCTGGTCTTTGTTCCATAACAATACAGTGTAACACCTATTTACAATGCATTTACATTGTATTAGGTATTATAAGAAACCCAGAGATGATATAAAATATACAGAAAGCTATGCATAGGCACATCCAACAGCATTTTATATGAAGGACCTGAGTACCTGTAGGTTTGTTATCTACAGAGGACCCTGGAGCGTGTCCCAGACACAGAAGTACAACTGCACTGTGCTCATCTAATGGACAGCTAATGTCAACAACTATTACTTCATTTTGAGCTTTTTCAAATATTTTCTGCTCTTTTTCACAGTATTATTTTATTTACCCAGTTATAGTCTTTTTCACAGTATTATTTTATTTACCCAGTTATAGTCTTTCATTTTATTTATTCAAGTAATGTATATGTATATATATATTTTTAATTTATTTGAGTCATATGCTTTGTCTTACAGATGTAAGTTATCTTTACTTTTTCATCTCCATATCTATTTATGCATTCATCCATGTATCTAGCTACCTACCTAAACAACCTCCTACGTATGTTCCCCACAGATTCAGTTACCTCCCTTAGTGTATAAAGTGTTACTGGGAGTTTATTTCCAGCAGCATTGTTGGCCCTGTTCTGTGAAAGCAGCTTTGATAAAGTAGTTACATGTTTACTTTTGCAGAAACCTGTTTGTTAATTTCTTAGCTTGGACTTTCTGAAGTAAACGAGAATGTAAATTTGGGTCCAAATTCACAAAGAGTGCTGACCTAGTTCTAATTTCTCTTTTTTGTCCCAATACTCCACAACACTAAGAGAGTTTCCTTGCCATTTTCTCCAGGCAAGTAGTTTTCCTAGTCCTAATTCACGTTTTGAATTCTTTGTGGAGGCTCAATTCTAGCTCCTGGTTGCACCTCTTTCCTTCTAGAAGTTAAAAATCTGAGCTCTATCTCATCATGTTTAAATCTTATGGTACCAATTCTGTTTAGCACCATAAATATAGATTCTCTCAAGTTTTGACACCTTAAAATTTAATTAATTTTGTTTGTATCTGTTTTCAATTTTTTTTATCATTTCTATGTCTTTGTCATGGGAATATGGTTCATTAACAAAAGCAATCATAGTTTTGATATTTGAAGACCATTTAATAAAACATTCAGGGGGAAGCTTGTTTCCTATTTTTGTTTGAAGGCATCAGTAGCAGGACAGATTAGAAAGAAGAAACTATTAGTGAGTGCAGAGATAGGCTATTTTAAAATATACAGCTGAAGAAGAAAAAAGAATGAAGAGCAGGGGTTGGGGATTTAGCTCAGTGGTTAGAGTGCTTGCCTTGCAGGCACAAGGCCCTGAGTTCAATCCCCAGCACCACAAAAAAAAAGAAAAAAAAAAAAAAAGAAAGAAGAATGAAGAGGAACACAGCAAGGCTGGGATGGTACTAAAAGAGGAAATATTATAGTTGTATGGGTTCAAGGGAGAATTGAGAATGCCAAAGGGGTCATTTATTCAAAGAAATAATAGATTTCTCAAGCCTAGAGAAGGATACAAATATCCAGGTAGCAAAAGGTCACAGGTAGATTTGCCTCAACTAAGTTTACCCCAAGATAACCTATAATCAAGTTCTCGCAGGGGAGAGAAAAGAGAAGATTTTCAAGGACCCAAGAGAAAAGATACAACAAACACATAAGGGGGGCTTTTAAGCAGAAACCTTGCAGACTGGCAGAGAGTAGCATGAAATTTTCATAGTACTGAGGGGGAAGTTGTCAACCAAGAATACTGTATCCAGCAAAGATATCCTTTAAAAATAAAATAAGAGAAAAGATATTCCCAGACAAACAAAAGCTGAGAGGATACTCTTCGTCATCAAACCTATAAGACATGCTGGAAGGAGTTCTTCAAATGGAAAGAAAGAGATATTAATGAGTAAAAAGCAAAGATAGGAAGGTATAAACTCACTGGTAAGAGTAAAGATACTGACAAATTCAGAATGCTCTAAAATTACAAGCATGATATGTAAATCACTCAAATCATTAAAACAAAGACTAAAAAACAAAACAAAAATAATCACTACATCATTACTCTAAGTATGGGAACATATAACATGGAATATAAAAAATTCAAAATGTGGGAGAAATTAAGTACAGGGGTAGAGTTCTGTTATTAGTAATTGTTTCCTTCTCTTTTGCTTCTGGACTTTAAGATCCTACTAAGTATCTATCATTTCAAAATGGCTTGTTATATAATCAAAAGATATTTTTTATAGTACTCATGGTAACCACAAAACAAAAATCTATAACAGACAAATCAAAAATAAGGAAAGAATCAAAGCACACTACAAGAGTAAATCACTTAACCACCAAGGAAAACTGCAAACGAATGTTAACTTGTTTGATGTCAGAGTTGTAAAACCATAGAAAGAAAAGGTAGTTCCAATAAATGGGCGCCTCAAACCATGGAGAGAAGTGCAAATGACAGAGAAGTGGATAAGGTGGGGAGTGGAATCACCTCAACCAAACCTGAAGACCTCTGTGCAGCAAGGTATCTGGCAGGGCCAGGAGAATGAGAGAATGGCCACTGGGGGCTAGAAAACAAATGCTACTCTGGTTTCTCCAAAGGCTGCCTCTGGGTCCCAGGACAAAGCACTGAGCTAATCATCTACCAGAGAAAACAAGATAACTTACTCTTATGGGCTCGAGAATCAGTTCCGTTGGATTCTCAACTGCAATCCCCTACCTTTTTTTTGATTGGCAGCTTAAAGGAAAATTCTCAAGATGCTCTTTTTCAGCAATTTGGGCTACGCTCGATGGAGACAGCTTGCGCTTTGCGTGGCCTCAACTGGAGAGGTCTCTGGATGCTGCAGGACGTGGTTTGGTGATGACTCATTCACACATCTGGCACAGCTACACCTGTGGGTAAGAAGTCGTTGCTTCTCACCACAACAGTTCCTCTGAGATCCGCTCAGATCTGTCCTGGAAATCACAATTGGGGTCCAATAACAAACAGGAGAACTGGGCAGACACTTAAGGCCCCTGTGACCTAGCCCTCGGAAATCACACATCAACAGCATAATTGTTATCTCGTCTTCCTCCAAAGAGGAAGAACGTGGATTCTGAAAAAAAGGTGAACTCGGAAAGCTATGCATAAATATGTCCCAAGAGGCGGCATGGAACAGCGGTTGCATTGAAGGTTACACTTAGACAGACATGGTTTGAGGCCAGGCTCTTCCATCTATCGGCCACGTCATCTTAAAAAATTAATTAATGCCTGTGATCCTCAGTCGCCCAGTCTGCGAATGAGTAACACTACACTGGTGCTTCAGCTGTTGTCAGCTGATGATGTGGTCTGTCTTCTGCCGCCCAACACTGCATTATCAACAAGCAGAGCATTGCTGTCTGCTGTTGAGACGGTTAAAAAAGAAAGACCTTGTAGGGTGTGTGCAAAGGTGTGAGGCCTATTCTTATTAAATCCATATTACAATGATCTTAAGAAAGACAGCCAGAAGTACATCTGTTCAACAGGCAAAATCTGGCAATGCTAAAGTATGCGTTCTCGCACACACACACACACACACACACACACACACACACACACACCCCTTTTGCAGCACTCGGTACACAGTTCACTATCAAAGTTGTTCTTCGGAAATAATTTGGTAGAAGTCCATTCTATTTATTAAGCTAATGTTTTATCACTTGATGGTGGTGGGGATGAAATTTAAGTCTTGCCTTTAACTACATATTACGAGGATTCTTCCTCTTAGCTAAGGGCATTTCAAACGCTTCATTCCATCAATCAAGCAAAGAGATCTTCCCAAGAATCACTGACAGTAATACCCATTTTTATTATAATGCTTGCTTTCCTTAGGGTAAGGCTGGACAAACAAGCCAGCTACTGCTGGAAGTAATAGAGGCAAGTACTGTAAACTAGTAAGTAATCTGTGTTCTCAAGACCCCAGAAAGTTCTACCTACTGCAAAGACTGCTTTTTGACTAGATCATATCTGAGCTAAAAGACAATATGCAATTGTGAACTCAAATTCAAGATCACAAATAGGTCTGAGCATGAAAGGTGGACCAGCATGAGCTGACAATGCATTGGATGGCAGCAGTCAGTACAATAGAAAGGATGAGTAAGAGAAGAACAAGATAGGCATAAAGATAAAATGATCTGTTTGGAAGGAAAATTAGTGTGCAGTCAGAACTGTAGTGTTAGAATCTAGTCTCCCTTCACTAATAAAAACAACACCCCCTCCCAAACAGCATCCCAAAACAGTTCCTGCAGATAACAATCTAGATGGGAGATGGCAGCTGCTTATTGGTCATAACTCCAGGACATCAGGAATTTTGCCTCTTCATGTGGCTGCTCCAGAGGCTGGGTTCCGAGACAACAAACCCTAAATCTCAGGTAGTATTTAATCTTCCCTTCAACTGGATATGAAGGGCATGAAGGTCTCAAGCTGTATCTCCATGGGGTTGATCTGTCAATGTCTTCCCTGGACAATTTAGTACTAATGCCAATGACCTGAAGGAGCCTACTTCCCCTGCGTGGTTAGGACTGACTATTCCTTGAGAAGTCCGGGCACAAGCCTGTGAGCTCCCTCAACTAAGCAGTCTGAGCCCAGGTGACAACAGAAGTAAGAAGTATCTTTTAACATTAAGGAATCCTACAAGGAAAAATTAAATTCTGCTCTCCAACTAGGACATAATCATGTAAGAAATAAGTTAGAGTGATCAAACAGGAAAGTATTATGTGAGAATAAGATGGTTCCAAAGCATTAAGTATTTTCACCAATCAGAGTATTATCTCAGGCAACTTAGTTTACAGTCATCACATACCATTACCATTACTTGCGCAAAAAACAAGTATCAATGAATATTTATTAAGCACCTAGTTAATGTGATGACGATACTTAATTCCTCCTTGAGCACCCACACACATCCTCCAAATCCGGAATGTTTCTTCTTGTCATTCCCTTGACCAACATTTCTAGTCTCAAAACTTTCATTCTCATCCCCTTCATTAAAGCCACCCCTTACTTTTCCCACTTACTTGCCTTCTCCTTCCTCATACTGTGGAATGGAGAAAAGTCATGTTGTCTATCAATCATTTGGCACTTGATTAAATATTACTTTGTCATATTTTTATAAGAGGCTGATCAGGATGCTAACATTTGAAAGCATGCCACATTCTTAAAACTCTCATAAGGAATGTTTAGCACAATGTAGAAAAAAGATCATATTTCTGCAATATCTGGGAGCTTTTACATGGAGGGAGAACTAGGCTTATTGTAGATCACCCCAAGAAGATAAGAAAAAGTCTTACAAGTTTATTACTAGTTGTGAAGCAGAAAGGTTTCAGATTTCAAGCTCAGTTTTACATGGTCCTAAATTTGGTCTACAGAGATGTTTAACATTCTTTTACTATGGCCCACCAAAGAAGAGTTTTAGATACTTTTTCAAGACATTTTTTTCTCAGTTGCTCTATTCTCTCTACCACTACAGTGAAGTTTAAATGCCACAGATACGTTGCATTACCTGTTTATCCAAAATGCCATTTGGTAAAAGAAAGATAATATTCAAGAGGGAGGAGAATTAGAAAGGCAGGAGAGGAAAAAGAAGGAAAGGAAAAAGGAAAAAAGGGAAAAAATGGAAAAATGTAAATAAAGCCACTGTAAATAGGGAAGGGAGGAGGAGTGGAAGGGAGGGGTGGGGAATGGGGGGAAACCAAGATACATCATGTACAGGTACAAATTAACTATGACGAATATGATCACTATGTATACAATATACCAATACATGTTCTCGGTAAATAAAATTGAAAAAAAAAAAAAACGCCATTTGGGAATGTGGTTCACATGGTGAACTAAGAACTGTATCAGGGTGTTTTGCAAGCTGCTTAAAAGCAGAAATATTTCTTCTATCACTCTCGAGTTGTTCTATATGAGACAGCTACTAGTAAAATGCTAAATTAATGAATTTATTAATGAACTGCCAATGGAAAGAGGAAGCTACTCAAAAATCCAAGTCCTGCTACAATTCCCTGTTAGAGCAATTTTTAGGCAGCCATATGCATGTGACTTAATTTGAGGTTTTCTCATTATGAATAAGTGGGCTTTTAAAAAAATTGCATTTGGGAAATGCAAAATATGAGGCAATATGATACAACGGATCTTTAGATAATGCTGAAAACATCTAATACTGTGCATCCCAAAAATAACAGTGCTCACCACTGGCATCAGCATGTGAAATGACTTTATTAGCAGCTGCACAATTTCTTCTTTAATAGTTGTGTTTTTCATCAGTATTTTACATTTATGTCAACAGGCTATCACTTACGGTATAAATTATAAACTCCCTCTTAAAAGCACAGTTGAATGACAAAAATATCAAATACAGTATATTTATCACTAGTGAATATGGCAAAACCTGTGAATGTTGTACCCACAT